>CAUYPK010045814.1:0-34766 GCA_963574355.1 Loris lydekkerianus
CCCAGGCAATTGAAGCAGTATCAAAAATACACTACTGGGACCTGATCAAACTAAAAAGCTTCTGCACAGCCAAGAACATAGTGAATAAAGCAAGCAGACAGCCCTCAGAATGGGAGAAAATATTTGCAGGTTATACCTCCGATAAAGGTTTAATAACCAGAATTCACAGAGAACTCAAATGTATTAGCAAGAAAAGAACAAGTGATCCCATCTCAGGGTGGGCAAAGGACTTGAAGGGAAACTTCTCTAAAGAAGACAGACGCACAATCTACAGACACATGAAAAAAAGCTCATCATCCTTAATCATCAGAGAAATGCAAATCAAAACAGCTTTTACTGATTTCTAACAAAGATACATATGCAAAATGCAAAAACGCCAAAAGATAGGGTTGAAATGATCCCAAGTCCCCAGGAAGATTGGATAGAGAGGCTGGATAAAGAGTAGGGCTGGCATATTTAGAAAGGGGGAGGGAAAAACTAGTTCTATCCCAGCTGAGGAGGTAAGCCAGGTTTCATAATCTAACTACATATCAGAAGCTCAAAGACTTTAACCCCTTCCACCTGTTGTCTCTCTCGGCACAGGGGTAATAGGTAATAGGTTCTGTCCCAGCATCTCCAGGTTCTTTTCATCTTCCCCGTCTTGATGAGCCCCCAGTGATCACGCCTGTGCACACTTTCCCCTGGGCACCCCAGGATTGAGGCAGGACACCCCACTTAGAGGTCAACCTATCTACCTCCCACACCTGGTGGGCAGACAGCTTTTCTCCATGTGGGGGACTCAGGGACCTGGCTCCTTCCATCTTGTGGCTCTACTGCCCTCTGGGGCCTCCTTATAGCCAGGGGAAAGACAATAAACAAGTGAAGAAGCTTCATTATTTCTAAAAGTTGACCCAAGAGTGGCACAAATCACCTCCACTCACATGTCCTTGATGAGAATGAGTCATGTAGCCACAATGGAGGTAAGACTGGAAGAAATTATTACATAACGCTGAAGCCCCCCACCCCTGGGACTCAGACTGGTACTGGTCTGTAGCCTGTTAGGAACAGGGCCACACAGCCAGAGGTGAGAGATGGGACAGCAACCAAAACTTCATTTGTATTTACAGCTGCTCCCCATTGCTCACTCACATCACCGTCTGAGCTCTGCCTCCTGCACATCACCAGTGGCATTAGATTCTCATAGGAGCATGAACCCTAATGCAGACAGCCCAAGGGATCCAGGTTGCACGCTCCTTATAAGAATCTAATCCCCCCTACACCATCCCTGTCCATGGAAAAATTATCTTCCACAAAACTGGTCCCTGGTGCCTAAAACATCGGGGACTGCCATTGTAAAACATATATTTAGCAAAGTTTTTATATAGAATATATAAAGAGCTCTTGTGATTCAATAATAAGATAAACAATTGAGTTAGAAAATGAGCAAAAGATCTGAAAAGACATTTCACCAAAGAAACTGTACAGATGGCAAACAAGCACAAGAAAAGATGTTTAACATCATCAGTTGGTGGGGAAATTCAAATCAAACCACAATATCACTGCACACCTGTTACAATGGCTAAAATTTCAAAGGCCGACCATCCAAGTGTTAACAAAGGTGTGGAACAACTGGAATGCTCATAAAATGCTGGCAAGGATGTAAAATGATACAACTCTCCAGAATACTGCTTGGAGGCTTTCTCATGTAATATAAAAGATGCTTAAATGTTTAAAGTTATATGTATATACTATACTGCATCCAACTACTTTAGACTATACTTCTTTTCCAGAAATACCTAGAATATTTAAGAAATTTAAATTATATTCAGCTCTCAGCAAATTTCAGAGGTCTGGTATATGATAGACCACTTTCTGTGGCCACTGTACAATTAAATTTGAAGTCAATTACAAACAGAAAACAAAACAAAAAAAATGTGTTTGGAAATCAAGAAGCACATTTTTAAAAATCATAGGTTAGGCTGAGTATGGTGGCTCACACCTAAAATTCTAGCATTCTGGGAGGGCAAAACAGGATTGCTCAAGGCCAGGAGTTTGAGACCAGTCTGGGCAACATAGCAAGACTCCATCTTAAAAAATAGAAAAGTTAGCCAGGCAAGGTGGTATGCTCACTATGTGGAGGTTGCAATGAGCTATGATAACATCACTGCACTCTAGCCCAAGTGATAGGAGTGAGACTCTCAATAAACAAGTATACAAATAAAATTTTAAAATAAAAAGGTAATTAATTTGGACAGCACCGTAGCTCAGTGGGTAGGGTGCTGGCCACATACACCAAGGCTGGCAGTTTGAACCAGGTAAAACAACAAGGACAACTGTAACAACAACAGGCAGACGCCTGTAGTCCCAGGTACCTGGGAGGCGGAGGCAAGAGAATCGCTTAACCCCAAGAGTTTGAGGTTGTTGAGGTTGCTGTGATCTGTGACACCACGGCACTCTGTCTCAAAAAAAACCAAAATTAATTAATTAAAAAACAAGAAAATGAATGGTTTAATATCTTGACACAAAGTAAAGATTATGTCAAGATGGTTTTACTAGTACCTCCTACCAATCAATCAAGGAACAAATAACTCCAATAGTATTACACAAACTCTTTCAGATGATAGTAAAGGAAGAAACACTCCCCAATTCATTTTATGAAGCTAGCATAAAATTAATACCAAAATTCACAAAAGAAAAATTCTGAGACAATTTCATTGATGAACATATATACATACTCTTTTTAAAAATTAGCAAGCTATTCTGCCTTTGTGTGTGTGTTTTTGAGACATAGTCTCACTTTGTCGCCCTGGCTAGAGTGCTATGGCATCTTAGCCCACAGCAACCTCAAACTCTTAGGCCCAAGCGATTCTCTTGCCTCAGCCTCCCAAGTAGCTGGGACTACAGGAGCCCGCCACAATGCCCAGCTACTATAGCGACGGGATCTCGCTCTTACTCAGGCTGATCTCAAACTCCTGAGCTCAAGCAATCCACTCACCTTTGCCTCCCAGAGTGGTAGGATTATAGGCATGAGCCACTACACCCAGGCAGCAAGCTATTCTGAATGGCATTTTTGTCAGAAAAAAAATTAGCAAACTCCCATAAGGTATAAAAGAATCATGATCAACTTCGATTTATCTCAGGAATATAAGATTATTTGAAATGTTAGAAAACCAATTAACATAATAAGTCAATTAGGCACTTTAAAAGAGTAATGAGGGGCCAGGATCAGTGGCTCACGCCTATAATCCTAGCACTGTGGGAGGCCCAGGCAAGTGGATTGCCTGAGTTCACAGGTTTGAGACCAGCCTGAGCCAGAGCAACACCCCATCTCTAAAAATAGCCAAATGTTGTGGTTGACACTTACAGTTACAGCTACTTGGGAGGCTGAGGCAAGAGAATCACTTGAGCCCAAGAGTTTGAGGTTGCTGTGAGCTGTGATGCCACAGCACTCTACCAAGGGCAACAAAGGGAGACTCTGTCTCAAAAAAAAAAAAAAAAAAAAAAAGAGTAAAGAAGAAAAATCACATGATATCTCAGTAAATTTTTTTTTTGACAAATTTTACTATCCATTCATAATAAAAATAAACATAATAATAAATCCTGAGGAGCTTGAAGTAGAATGTCTTTAACCCCCTAAAGTATGTTGATAACAGAAATCCCCTTTAATGGTGAAGCATTGAATGTTTTCCCTTTGAGACCAAAGGAAAGAATGCCTGCTTACAACATTTTCATTCAATATTGTATTGGATGAAAAAAAGAGAAATAAAGACATAAGGATTAGAACAAATAAAACATTGATTATTCATACATATTGAGCTACATAGAAAACGCAAGACCTGTAAAGATATTATTAGTTCTAATAAGCGAGTTCAGCAAGTTCTGAATAAAAAAAAAATCAATATACAAAGTCAATGACTTTCTCCAATCAGCAACAAATAAAAAAATTTTTAAAAGATAATCATGCCAAAAATACAAACTGAAATGAATAAATCTAACAAAAGCTATATAAGTGATTTATAAATTATAGAATCATTTTGAAAAACATTAAAGACCTAAATAAATGGAGAAGCTCATGGATACCTTTGCATTTTAATATATGTATTTCTTCTAAAGTATTCAAAATTAACTTTTTGAAACATATTAAAGCAAGTTTAATTTTTTGTGTTTTGATTACATTCACTTAAACGTCACAGACCCAGTTACAATTAAATTTGGTTACGTTTACTATTTTGCTAATTTCAGCAATATGAATTGCATAGTTTTACACATTTTTTTAACTATGTCATTATGAAGGTATTACTTGTCAAGGTACAAGGACCGTGGCTCAGCACCCATAGCACACTTTGGTTATGGTGTCAGTCACATATACTGAGGCTGGCGGGTTCGAACCCAGCCCCGGCCAGCTCACCAACAATAACAACTACAATCAAAAAATAGCCTGGCAGGTGCCTGTGATCCCAGCTACTTGGGAGACTGAGGCAAGAAAATCACTTAAACCCAACAGTTTGAGGTTGCTGTGAGCTGTGACGCCATAGCACTCTACCACGGACGACATAGTGAAACTGTCTCAAAAAAAAAAAAAGTACAAGGACAGAACCTATTTTATTTAATACTTTGTTAGCTTGATTCAAGTTTCAAATATTCAAACAGATAGTATACAGCCTCCTTTTGTATTCTCATTACGGGCTCCTCAGAAGATAGGCACAGACCTGATCAGGAGAGGCACTGGGCTGTCCCAGCCGTGGGCAGGAAACCCATTTCTGGCTCCTGGAGACTTTCAAAGATTCTCTTGCCAGCCCAGGTGAGTCAGGATGTCCTATTGGGAAACCGCAATCAAACCTCAAGGTGTTGGTCCCAGAGAAAAAGGTGCTGATCCCTAAGGGCAAATCAGGCTGCCAGGAGGAAAATTTAACCATTTGAGACCTCACACTCTGTTGAGTCAGGGTTGGAAGATGAGCTTGTGGAGATCGGTAGAGGAGGGTCGAGATTGAGAAGAGGGAAAAGAAAAAGCCATTTTTTTCTTTCTGTCTGCACATGAGTGAAGTCTGAAATTCATTCAACAGACATTTCCAGACTGTTAATCATGATCCTCATCCATGATCTAAGACTCATTAAGCACTTATGTTTTAGGTCCTGGTGAGGTGACTTTTAACTATGACCATACACAATACACAGCTACACAATAGCCATTTGAACAAAGTACTGTTATTTTCCCAGTTTTACAGATGAAGAAACTAAGCTTTGATGTTAAGTGACTTGCCCAGAGTCCTATAATTGGTACATGGCAAAGCCAGGCCTTGAACCTGGATAAGCTTGGATGTGTTTAGAACAAACACATTGGACTGGGTGCCAGCACCTAAGTTACAGAAGTGAGCAAGTCACAGTCCTTACCTGCAAGGACTTCATGCTCTAGCAAGAAAGTCAAACATGCACAGGGATGCGTTTTGATGGCCTAACCTAGATAAAACTAAATAATCAAAAAGGACATCTAGATGAAGCAAAGTTAAGGAGCTAGGAATGACAGGGCATGTCAAAAGGACAGTGAAGGGCCTCCCAGACTCTAGAAAAGCTTCACACAGAAGCAGAGTGGGGGTGGGGGGGACCAAGGGAAGTTATTATTGGATTGTGGGAGACTTCTAATGCTCAGCTAATGAGCCTGAACTTTTTACCAAGTTAATGTTAATGGTAGAGGAGTGACATGAAACAGCCTTAAGATCCACTTGTCTCCTGTAGTGTCAGGTGAATAGAGTGGGCACAAATTCATGGCAAGGGGACCAATGGACAGGTGAGGAAACCCCAGCATGCAGTGATCTGGCCTTAAGGCAGGCTGCTGGCAATCAGGAAGGAATGGTTTTGAGTTTAGCAAAGCATGACTGGATAGGACCCAAGGGAATTAATTAAGATAAAGACCAGAAATAATACTAAGGTACCACCAGGAATGCACTGTAGCCTTTAAACAGGATAGTTATAAAAACTTCATAGAAATGTGGGGAAATGCTTATAATATGCAGATAAGTGAAAAGAATTTTTTAAATCACACGTATTTATAATTATAAATGTCTTTTTAAGACACAAGAAAAAATAAACCCAAACAAATTAATCATCCTACCCCCAAACTTATTTCTACTTGTTTAGTACTATGGGCTGAATTATGTTCCCCCCATATTCATATGTTAAAGCCCTAGACAGGGCACAGTGATTCACACCTGTAATCCTTGAACTTTGGGAGGCTGAGGTGGGAGGATTGCTTAAGGTCAGGATTTTGAGACCAGCCTGGACAACATAGCAAGACCTCATCTCTAAAAAAAAAAGAAAGAAAGAAAGAAAGAAAGCAAGAAAGAAAAATTAGCCAGGTGTGGTGGCACATGCCTATAGTCCCAGCTACTTGGGAAACTGATGTTTTCACTTGAGCCCAAGAGATTGAGGTTGCAGTGAGTTATGATAATGCCAGGGCACTCTAGCCCAGGCAACGGAGCAAAACCCTATCAAGAAAACAACAACAACAACAACAACAATAAAAAACTCTAATCCCAATGTGACTGTATTTGGAGAAAGAACCATTAAGGAGGTAATAAAAGTTAAATGAGGTCATAAGGGTAAGGCCTAAATCCTATAGGACTAGTGTCCTCATAAGAGGGAGAAATACCAAATATCTCTTTCCGCACAGGCATAGAAAAAAAGCCATGTGAGGACACAATGAAAAGGCACACTGTCTGCAAACTAAGGAGAAAGACATGCTCAGAAACTGGCCCTGTTGGCACCTTGATCTTGGACTTTTCAGCCCCTAAAACTGTGAGAAAATACACTTAAGTTTCTGGTGTTTAAGCCACCAGCTTGTGGTATTTTGTTACAGCAGCCGGAGCAGAATAAGACAGTTATCCAATCAGTTACCAAGACCTATCAAGTCTGCCAATGCAATCCTCCTTGCAACCATTCCTCACCATTCCTCTCCATCCCCATTTGCCCACATCAAGGGCTCAAAATGGGCTTGTGTGCCCAGATGAATACAATAGACTCCCTTCTCTTCTCCAGCTGTGAACTTCCTGGCTTGCTTCTCCTATTCCCCCACAACCAATTCTCATCTTGCCTCCTCCTGTCATCTCAGATATCTAAGAGGTTTGAATCTGACAGCTGATGTTTTCCTCTAGTACCAACCCTCGGCTCCCTCTTCCTAAGAACTTTCTGTCCTCTCCAATGCACTAGGGTTCTTCCATGGTAAGTACAGAAAGAAATCCAGTTCAGAACAGCACTCAGCTGTGTGGCATGAAGACCACCCCTTTCCCTCTCCCACCTCATCCCTCTGTGCCTTCCTTTGTTTCACATTCCCAGGCTTGTCTTGCCAGCAGCTTCTATGGGGGCAGAAAGAGATGATCAATAGCTTACACCTAAATCAGCCCAGTTTACC
This sequence comes from Loris lydekkerianus, assembly GCA_963574355.1. NCBI lineage: Eukaryota > Metazoa > Chordata > Mammalia > Primates > Lorisidae > Loris > Loris lydekkerianus. Next base: position 7,385 of record CAUYPK010045814.1, read on the forward strand.
AAGCTTCATGGGGAAACCAAGTTTCCTTCTCCCAACATTCATACGTCAAATCCCAGGAAGGACTGTAATTGGTCATTCCTAGGTCCATGACTCCCACTCATACCTGTTGCTCTGGCCAAGAGGAAATGGAGTTCGAGTAGGTCAGGGGTAGGCCATGATATAGCAGTTTGTGAGGGAGAGAGAAATCCCCAATACCAGGAGAGGAAAGAGGTGTCAAGCAGATAAAAGCAAGGTCTACTCTTACAGGGAACACCTGTTCTGATGCAGAACAGCACCCAGGCCTCTGCCCCAGGGTCACCCCACTGACTCAGCTGCATCCCAGTGAGAGAGAATTGAGCACCAACACCTGTGTTGCCCCACACCTCCACGGCCATAGATGATCTATTCTAATTGATAATCCAGTACAGTAGCATTTGAGCACTTGTTGGAACAATGGATGTCTTTCTTCTGTAATGATTCATACAAACTTGGCTGTGGGGTTTTACAAAAAAAGGGAAAATAGACGTTGACATCTTTGATGCAGAACTCTAAGTCCTTCCAGAATAAAGCAGGGCCTCAATTTGACAGGAAGGATTTGGTTTGCAGCACAAAGCGGGGAAAAGTCCCCCGGCTTTAACGGTTAGGTTAACACTGGATTAAAGCAAAAAATGCACCTACAGAAGCCAGATCCAGGGAGATTTTTTAATTATGGTAAGCCAAGGCTGGCAATGGAAAGTGAACTGAGTCCATATCTATGTTGTGGGTAGACTTATAAATTAGTCTAAGCCCTACAAAGAGCAATTTGGTGATTGTGTCTTTAAAATACCAATACCCTTTGACTCACAAATTTTATTTCCAAGAATGTATTCTAGGAAAATAAGCAAAAAAACTGAAGATTCATGCAAAAGGATATTCACTATGTATTGATAACAATGAACATTTAGAAACAACATAAAAGAATGGCCAGATATATTATGATAAGTCCTCTCCATGGGATATCTTTCGGCAATTCAAAATGATATCTAAGGCTCGGCACCTGTAGCTCAGCGGCTAGGGCGCCAGCCATATACACCAGCGCTGGCAGGTTCAAATCCAGCCTGGGCCTGCCAAACAACAACTACGACCAAAAAATAGCCAGGCATTGTGGTGGGCACCTGTAGTCCCAGCTACTTGGGAGGCAGAGGCAGGAGAATCACTTAAGCCCAAGAGTTTGAGGTTGCTGTGAGCTGTGTCACCACAGCACTCTACCAAGGGCAACAAAGTGAGACTTTGTCTCAAAAAAGAAAAAAAGACATCTAAATTCATAGAAAGCAAAATGTACGTGGATTTGCAAGATTACTTAGCCTTTCTTATAAGAAAAACTTGTTAAAAAGAAAGGAAGAAGGAAGGAAAGGAAAGGAAAGGAAAGGAAAAAGGAAAAACTTGTATTAAAACAAAATTGGAATACCATTTATACCTTTCAATGTGTCAAAGATCAAAGACATTGTTAACTCTCAGTTGGTAATGCTATAGGGAAACAGACACTTTTATATATTACTGGTAGAGTTTAAATCAGTACATCTCCTGCAGAAGACTATCTGATAGCATCTGCCAAAATATAAAATGTACATTTAAAATACATCTGCTGACCTAGCAAAATTTCCCTGGCAGGCATTTGTCCTGAAGATATTACTCACACATGTGCATATAGGGCAAAAGACTGTTGCTACAGAAACAAAAGAAATGAATCATTGTCAAGAGGAGACTGGATCATACGTTATAGCACATTCATCCATTAGATTCTACTAGCTGTTAAAAAGAAAGTCCATGTTAAAACCATGTGCGCTGTTGTGAGATAATTTCCAAAATATATTCAGTGAATAAGATAAGGGAACAAAGCACAAAGCAAATATGTATTGTACTCTACTATTTGTGTAGAAAAGCTCATTTCTGTTTGTCTATCATGAACTATGTCTGGATACACAAGGAAATGATAACAATGGTCCCTCAGGGGAGGATGACAGAGGTCATGGGTGGGAAAGAGACTTTTCAGTGTACACCCTGCACTATTTGAATTTTTTTTAACCATAGGTATGTATTTCCTTTTCAAAAAAAGACAATAAAAATAATAAAATATATGGGGATAGGATATCTATGCTTATAATTGTGTAAATAGATATCTATATTATAATCTTAACTAAAAAAGATAAATTTAAAATTGTTTATATAGTATGTAGTATGTGTAGTATAGTATATAGTATGTGAAAGGAGAAAAGATGTTTAGAGAAAAAGATTGGAAGAAATGAGGAAATGTATGAAAATGTTAACCTTATGACTCCATGTGATTGCTCTTTCAACCTTCTTTTTTTTTTTTTGAGAGACAGAGTCTCAAGTTGTCACCCTCGGTAGAGTGCTGTACCGTCACAGCTCACAGCAACCTCAAACTCTTGGGCTTAAGCGAGTCTTTTGCCTCAGCCTCCCAAGTAGCTGGGACTATAGGTGCCTGCCAAACCACCTGGATATTTTGTTGTTGTTGTTGCAATTGTCATTGCTGTTTAGCAGACCTGGGCTGGGCTCAGGGCAAGCCTCAGTGCATGTGGCTGGCTCCCTACTCACTGAGCTATGGGCACTGAGCCTCTTTCAACTTTTTTTTATAGTTTCCAACATGTCTTTACTAATCATAGTTCACTCTTTTTTTTTTTTTTTTTTTTTTAAGACAGTCTCACTTTCTTGGCCCCGGTAGAGTAGCCTCCCAAGTAGCTGGGACTATAAGTGCCCACAACAACATCCAGCTATTTGTTAAAGATAGGGTCTCAGTCTTGTTCAGGCTGGTCTCAAACTTGTGACTTCAAGTGATTCACCCAGAGTGGAGCAGGATCACAGGCGTGAGCCACCATGCCCAGCCATGTAGTTCAGTCTTGTAATAGAAAAAAATACATTTTTTTTTTATAGGGTCTCACTGGGTCACCCTGGCTGGAGTGCAGTGGTGTAATCACAGCTCACTGTAGTCTCTACCTCCTGGGCTCAGCCTCACAAATAGCTGGGACTATAGGCACACACCCTCATGCGTGGCTACTGTTTCTATTTTTGGTAGAGATGGGGGTCTCTTGCTCAGGGTGATCTCACACTCCTAGTTTCAAGTGATCCTCCCACTAGGCCTCCCAAAGTGCCAGGATTGCAGGCATGAACTGCCTTGCCCAACTGAAAATAAACGTTAAAAAATTATGTTAACTTAAAATATAATGTCCATCCCATCCATCTTTATGGTCCAAATGCAAAAGGTAAAATTAGGGAAGACAAGAAATGAATATACTGTTCAAGGTCTTTTCAACTCCGAGTCTGCACTGATGAAGTTTGTTGTGGTTTCCTAACTCCTTTTTACTTTTTTCTGGCTTGGCAACTTCTACCAATAGAAATAAGACGTAGCTCCTACTCAATACCAATAAATATGCAGTTGGATGAACATTATCAGATTTTATTGCATTATAAATTGATACCACTCTTTTTGGAAAGCAATTCGGCTATACGAATGTGAAGCTATAAAAAGTGCTTACAGCCTCTGACCCAGGAACTTGACTTCTGGAATGAATCCTCTGGAAAAAAACACGAAGTCCTGGAGAACCTTATTCATAAAAGTCTTAATTAAGAATGGTATGCAGCCATAAAAATATTAGCATTACAAGTAACATGTAGCAACATGAGGAAATGTTTATGATACAGTGCTAAGTAAAAGAAAAAGAATACGAAACTGCATATATCCTGTAATTATGATCACGTAATAAAATCCATGTGAAAAGCCCTGCAAGGGAGTATCCCAACATGCTCAAGGTACTTACACTCAGGTGGCGGGATCACACGTGACTTGTTTTATGGTTTTGGAGTTGTTGTTTTTTTTTCTCCTTTTCTCTTTCCCAAAATATTTATAATATATACTTTATTAAAATCATGTTTATAAATAACATTATAAGTTTGATTCCACAGAAAATGGTTCTTCTCTATGTGACCTTGTCCCTTTTTTCCTTTAGAGAAAATAAAGCCTCTGCAGCTCATATAAATGGCTGATATTTTTTGAGCAAACACTTTGGGCCCTTTACGTATTTTAGTTCAATAAGGCCAATGAAGCAGAAATCCTCACTACCATTTTGCAAATGGGGAAAACAGAGGCTCGGACAGGCTAAAGGATACAACTAGGAGGTGACAGCCTTGAGATTAAAACCCAGGTCCAGGTAGCTCCAAATCCAGTTGTTTCCACCACATCACAGTTACTATCTAAAACAATTCTCCGTGTCCAAGGGCCCAGCAAGAGGGCTAATACCTTCCATATGTCTTCTCATTTAATAAGCTTGTAGACAGTGTCCTCGTTCTACACATGAGGAAACAGCGGCTAAGGGAAGTCACATCACTAGGACTATATACCAAAGCTGGTAAGAAGTAGAACAGGGATTCTAACCCAGCTGGTCTATGTTGGTAGCCGGTATGTTGTGGTGGTCACCTTATCAAGGAAATCCCAGTGATTTGGAGCCTAGGACATAGAGCACCATCCCTGGTGCAACCACCATCAAAAAAGAAGCATCTGGGAGGAAAGGGAAGGCAACAGGAGGTGGGCTCCAGGGCTGTCCTGAGCCGGGTGGGGTCTGGCACTCTGTGCACATGGGTGCACCTGCGGCCCAGGGCTAGGTCAGCTGGTGCTGTGCACACAGACGTCCATGTGGCCTGGCCTAGGGCCAGCACAGATGTCACTTCCTCCTGCCAACACTGACAGTACTGGTGCTAACCTGCCAAAAGGCCTCAAGAAAAGCCGTTAAGGCTCTCTTAAAGATTCCTGGTTCTCAGAACAGGAAGAAGACTCGGGGAGGGGAGGGACACCATCCCCTCGATGGTGGAAAATTCCAGTGCCCCCTAGCTAGGCAAGAGAAAGTCATGTCTAACCTCCTTGACCCCTATGGAATCACAAGGCACTACTGGGAGCAAGAATGTGGCTCCACACGTGGAGTTCTGTGTCTGGATCCAGAGCTGCAGTCAATAGTCCAAGCCAGGGCTCAAACACTCAGGGAAGCAGGAAGTCTAACTGACAGTCCAAGTGACCAGACAAGAGCACTCAAGTCAGAGGCCTATAAGGCCCGAATAGGGCCAATTTTCTTAGCTGTGGACCCAACTGAAGTGGAAAACAGACCAGCAGCAAAAGAAGCTGAGGATGTGGAGAGCTGGGAACCCTCATAGAGTGCAGAGGGACTGATGCCTTTGGAAAACGGTTTGATATCCGGTACACACACACTCTACGATCCAGGAATTCTACCCTTCATAACATACCTAGAGAAACTCTCTCACCATATGGGCTCCAGATGATCGCAGCAGACTGTTAATAAAAACAAAAACTACAAATAGCCCAAACACCCATGAATGTGAGAATCGATTAAAAAATACATTAGTGCATGAGACATAAATATAGCTCAATGGATTATTCCAAATTGTAATAAAACACATATGATCACTAACCATGTCTGGATATAAAATATTGCCAACCTCCCCCCCAAAAAAATAACATGACGGTGCCCATTAGTGAGTAGGGTGGCAGCCACACACACCGGGACTGGAGGGTTCAAACCCAGCCCAGGGCAGCTAAACAACAATGACAACTGCAACAAAAAAAAATAGCTGGGCATTGTGGCAGGCGCCTGTAGTCCCAGCTACTTGGAAGGCTGAGGCAAGAGAATCGTCTAAGTCCAAGAGTTGGAGGTTGCTGTGAGCTGTGACACTACAGCACTCTACTGAGGGTGACATAGTAAGAGTCTGTCTCAAAAAAAACCCAAATAAATAAAAATTTAAAAAATTAAAAATAAACCACTGTATTCACACAATGACATGCTACATAGCAGTGAAAAAGAATCAGCTAGCACCTTCACACTGTTATGCATAAACAGGTCCCATAAACACAAGATTGACTGAAAAATGCAACCAGGGTAGGGAACTTATGACCTCAAAGACACATGTGGCCCTCCAAATCCCCAAGTGTAACCCCTCAACCGAATCCAAACTTTACAGACAAATCCCTTTATTAAAAGGAATTAATTCTGTAAAATTTGGATTCAGTCAAAAGGTTGCAGTCAAGGATCCAGAAAGGGGCCGGGTACAGTAGCTCATACCTATAATCCCAGCACTTTGTGGGGTTGAGGTGGGAGGATCACTTGGAGCCAGGAGTTGGAGACCAGCAAAGCCAGACTTTGTCTCTACATAAAATAAAAATAAAAATAAAAAAATTAGCTGGGCACAGTGGCTCATGCCCGTAATCCTAGCATTCTGGGAGGCCAAGGCGGGTAGATTGCTTGAGCTCAGGAGTTCGAGACCAGCCTGAGCAAGAGGGAGTCCCCATCTCTACTAAAAATAGAAAAATTAGCTGGGCAGTATGCCAGGCACCTGTAGTCCCAGCTACTTGGGAGGCTGAGACAAGAAGAGCTCTTGACCCCAAGAATTTGAGGTTGCTGTGAGTTATGATACCACACCACTTTGCCCAGGGTGATAGAATAAGACTATCTCTCAAAAATAAATAAATAACAAAAAAATTAGCCAGGCATCATGGCACATGCCTAAAGTCCCAGTTATTTATGAGGCTGAGGCAGGAGGATCACTTGAGCCCATGAGCAGAGGTATAGTAAGCCATGATGATACCACTGCACTCTAGCCCAGGAAACATAAGCGAGACTCTGTCTCCAAAAAAAAGGTTAAAATTGTAAGTTTTATGTTATATGTGTTTTACCACAATTTTTAATAATCAAACAAAACAAACCAAGAAACGTCTGAGAAGCTGCCACAGGAGCCTAAAAAGACATGACACTAAATGCAGCATAGTATCTTGGACGGGATCCTGGAACAGAGAAAGGGACTAAGTAAAATGTAAGGAAATCTAGGGTGCTAGATCAATGGTTAGAGCGCCGGCCCTGTGCATTGGGGGTGGCAGGTTCGATCCTGGCCCGGGCCTACTAAAGAAAAAAAAAAAAAGAAATCTAAATCATCTATGGGCTTTAGTTACTCATAATATATTGATATTAATATTGGTTCATTAATTATTATATTAAAGAATCTATCATAATTAGCCAGGCGTTGTGGTGAGTTCCTATAGTCCCAGTTACTTGGGAGGCTGAGGCAAGAAAATAGCTTAAGCCCAAGAGTTTGAGGTTGCTGTGAGCTGTGATGCCACGGCACTCTACCGCGGGTGACACAGTAAGACTCTGTCTCAAAAAAAAAAAAAAAAAAAATCTATCATATTAATGAAAGATGTTAATCAGACAGGAAACTGGATGTGGGGTATAGGGAATTCTCTGTGGCAGTTTCTCAGACTTTTCTTTATTGCTTTGTTTGATTCTTTTGTCCTTATGCAAACCACAGGCCAGTCCTTATGTTTAAATTCTTAGATACCAGGCGAAAACTCTCAAGCCAGTTAAGCCAGGCTTTACAGGGGTAAGGAAGTTAGCCATAGAATATCATCTGGGGGCAGAGCCTTCCGGGCTGGCGACAGCAATGGCCAACTCGAAGGCCCTAAGGCAGGGTCATGTTGGGCCTATTCCAGGAATGGGAGGAGGCCTAAGCATGTGGAGTAGAGAGAGCAAAGGAGAAGCAGGAGCCAGGTTGTAGGAGGCCTGGTGAGCCATTGTAAAAACCTGGACTCTTCCTCTGAAATGTGGGGCCATCAGAGGAGTTTGCAGAGGAATAAGATGGTTGAGTTTACCTAGTAAAATGAACACCTTGGCTTCACTGCTAAGAATAAATGAATGGAAGTCAAAACCAATTAGGAAGCTATTCCAGTAATGCAAGTGAAAAATTGTGGCACCTCTGGCAAGGATGGTAGCAGAAGGGGTGAGATCGTATTTGAATGTGTTGGAAGGCAGAACCAAATGGGCTCCTGAAATGTAAGGTAGGAACAAAAGAGACTCCATGAAAACTCCAAGCTTTGGGGCCTGGGCAACCGGAAGGAAAGAGTTGCCATCAACCAGGATAGGGATCAGTTAGGTCTTGGACTTGCAGAGTTTGAGCTGTCTATGAAACATGTCACATCAGCAGTTATATGGAATTAAGGAGAGAATTCCAGGCTACAGATGTAAACTTGGGAGATGTCAGCACAGATGGAATTTGAAGCCATAAGGCTGGATTAGATCCCAAGAGGAATGAATAGAGCAGCAATCCCCAACCTTTTTGGCACCAGGGACTAGTTTCATGGAAGATGACTTTATAGACTAGTGGGGCGAGGAAGTGGTTCAGGATGATTCAAGTGCATTACATTTATTTTGCAGTTTATTTCTATTATTATTACATTGTAATATACAATAAAATAATTATGCAACTCCCCATAATGCAGAATCCGTGGGAGCCCACGTCAGCTCCCCCTCAGAACATCAGGTTCTCAGAAGCAGCACATGACCTAGAAACCTCCTGTGAGCACACATGGATTTTGCTCCTATGAGAATATAATGCCTCTGCTGATCTGATGAGAGGTGGAGCTTAGGCCGTGATGCCAGCGATGACGAGAGAGGCTGTAAAGACAGATGAAGCTTCCCTCTCCTGCTCGCCACTCGCCTCCTGCAGTGCCCAGACCAATAGTTGTCCATGGCCTGGGGGATGGGGACAGCAGGAGGAGAGAATCAAGGACAGTGCCCTGATGCACACCCAAAAGTCAGAGGTCAGAAGAAGAAAAACTGGGGTTAGGGGAAAGGAGAAAGAGCAGCTAATGTGGTAGAAGGAAAATCAGGAGCGTGTGGGGCCCTGGAAGCCACACTGAGGCAAGTGTGAGAAAAGGAGGGCATACAAATCTACCAGACTCTGCTGGCTGGCCCATCGAAACAAGCACCGAGGACTGACCACTGACAAGAGTGGTACTGGTGGAATGGAATAGTCGAGAGCTTGACTAAAGGAAACTTAGAGTGGCTCAGTGCCCATAGCACAGTGGTTATGGCATCAGCCACATACACCAAGGCTGGAGGGTTCAAGCCCAGCCTGGGCCTGCTAAACAATAATGACAACTGCAACAAAAAATAGCTGGGCATTGTGGCAGGCACCTGTAATCCCAGCTACTTGGGAGGCTGAGGCAAGAGAATTGCTTAAGCCCAAGAGTTGGAAGTTGCTGTGAGCTACAGCACTCAGCACTCATAGACGCCACAGCACTCTATCGAGGGCAACAGAGAGAGAGACTCTGTCTCAAAGAAAAAAAAAAAAAAAAGAAAGAAAGAAAGTAAACTTAGAGAAAATTATGACCAGAAAAGCTAAGATGAAAAAAAAAAAAAAAAGACTATATAGCCGGGTGTCATGGTAGACACCTCTGGTCTCAGCTACTCAGGAGGCTGAGGCAGGAGGATTGTTCGAGCCTAGGATTTTGAGGTTGCTGTGAGTGAGGCTGACACCACTGCACTCTAGTTTCTGTCTCAAAAAAAAAAGAAAAAGATTGAAGTGCCATGTGGTGGAAACGATGTAGAACAACTGGAACTTTCACACACTTCTTGACAGAGGGAAAATTGGTACAACCCTTTGGCAACATTTACAAAGCTGAACATGAGCATAAACTGTGGCCCAGCAGCTCCCTTCCTGGATACATATTGAATAGAAATCTATACATATGTTCACCAGAAGACATAAACAAGAACATTCAGAGCTGCAGTCTTGGTAATAACCTCAAACTGGAAATAACCCATCAACAATAGATTAACGAAACAATAAAAAAAAAAAAAAAAAGAAAGAAAGAAAGAAAGAAAAATCTGGACCAAAGAATATACAAATAAGCACGTGAAGGATGCTTAGAATTCTATGTTATTAGGAAAATGCAAACTAAAACAACAATTAGACTCCACTGCACACCTACTAGAATGGCTAAAATGCAAAGCACTGACAACACCAAATGGTAGTGAGGATGTGGAGCAACAGGAACGCTCATTTATTACTGATGGAAATGCAAAACAGTGTGGCCACTTGGTAGACAGTTTGGAAGTTTCTCACAGAGCTGAACATACTCTTCCATACAATCCAGCAAGTGCACTCCTTGGTATTTACACAAATGAGCTGAAAACTTTGTTTATACAAAAGCCTGTACACAAATGTTTATACTGGCTTTATTCACAATCACCAAACTTTGAAAGAACCTGAGATATCCTTCAAATAGGCAAATGGATAAACATATAAAATATTATTATGTGATAAAAAATATTATTAAGTGATAAAAAGAAATGAGCCATTGGAATCTAAATACATTTTGTTAAATGAAAGACACCAATCTAAAAGGACTACATCCCCATGTGGTTCCAACTACAGCAGGTCCTGGAATAGCATCCTTCCATTCAATGTCATTTGGTTACAACATTGACAAGAATAAAAAATGGATTCCTGGCTCGGCGCCTGTGGCTCAAGTGGCTAAGGTGCCAGCCACATACACCTGAGCTGGCGGGTTCGAATCTAGCCTGGGCCCGCCAAACAACGATGATGGCTGCAACCAAAAAATAGCCGGGCATTGTGGTAGGTGCCTGTAGTCCCAGCTACTTGAAAGGCTGAGGCAGGAGTTGGAGGTTGCTGTGAGCTGTAAAGCCGCGGCACTCTACCCAGGGTGACAGCTTGAGGCCCTGTCTCAAAAAAAAAAAAAAAAAATTGATTCCCAGGGGACACTGACCATGATGAGTCTGCATGGTCTCCCCATGTCTACATGGGTTTTCTCTCAGGACTTCTGGTGTCCTTGTCCCAAAGCTGTGCACAATAGGTGATTTGGTATGTCTAAATGATCCCAGCCTGAGAGAGTGTGTCCTGGGCAGGACATTGTCCCATCTGGTGTCCTGAGTGCCTGGATAGGCTCTGGTCACCCTCCACCATGAGCAAAATAAGCAAGTTGGAGAACAAATGAATGAATAAATGCAAATTATCGTCAAATAAAAATTGGTAAAGCACAGGATAATTATGCCAATGTATGACAATAAAGGCTGAGGTACAGAAGTGTACAGTGAGCCCATCACGTTTGTTACTGTTTGTTTTTTAACTAAGTGTGTGATGGCAGAAGGAGGCCCTTACAATTTTTGCTTTGCAAAGATTTATTCCTTGATTTAACCCACCACACCTGTGACCATCATCACTCACTGATTCACCAAAAATTGGGCAATCATCATATTTGTTTTCATTAAACTTTCTTAAATGTAAAAAAAAAAATAGATTAACGATATATTCACATGATGATGTATTGTCTGGCAATGAAAATAAGCAAAGTACTGCCATATGTGATAACGTGGGTGAATTTCACATGATAGTGTATAACACTGATAGAATCTAAAGTCAGACCAAAAAGAACGTAGCTCATGTGACCCATTTAAAGTTCAAAAACAGCTGAAACTGATGTGCAAACAAAAATGTATACGTGAATAATGTTCATAACAGAACTAATCGCTCTTTACGATTGCCAAAAGGCAGAAACAATACAGCCAAACAATGGAGGATTATTCAGCCATAAAAAAGGATGATGGACTGATACAAACGACAGCAATGGCCCTTGAAAATGCCACGCTGCGGGAACAAAAGCCAGACACAAAAGGTCATAAGTGGCTCCATTTACCTGAGATATCAAGAATAGATGGGTGGATAGTGATAAAAAGCATATTAGTGGTTGCCAAGGGCCAAGGGGGATGGGAAAAAGAGAATGACGGCTAATGGGTGCGGTTTCCTTCTCAAGTAATGAAAATGTTCTGGGACCAGGTGGTGGTATTGGTTACTTAACAGTGTGAATGTGCTAAAGGCCACTGAATTGTACATTTTAAAATGGCTAAAATGACAACTTTTATGTTATGTGTATTTTATAATATAAAGCATTCATCTATGGTATAATAAATCAGGGTAGGCTCAGCGCCTATAGCACAGTGGTTACGGTACCGGCCACATATACCAAGGCTGTTGGGTTCGAACCCAGCACGGGCCAGCTAAACAACAACAACTGCAACAAAATATAGCCGGGCATTGTGGCAGGTGCCTGTAGTCCCAGCTACTTGGGAAGCTGAGGCAAGAGAATTGCTTAAGCCCAAGAGTTGGAGGTTGCTGTGAGCTGTGACACCATAGCACTCTACTGAGAGTGACATTGTAAGACTGGCTCCAAAAAAAAAAAAAATGTACTTTTAAAAAAATAAATCAGGATAACAGCTACCTTGGTATGGAGAGAGGGTAAGTGATGGAGAGAGGTATAGAGTTTCTGGGGTATTGATAATTTTTAAAATCTGGGTGGCTATTACATAAGTATGTTCATTTTGGCTTGGCGCCTGTAGCTCAGCAGCTAGGGCACCAGCCACATATACCAGAGCTGGTGGATTTGAATCCAGCCCAGGCCGGCCAAACAACAATGACAACTACAACCAAAAATAGCCAGGCATTATGGGGGGGCGCCTGTAGTCCCAGCTACTTGGGAGGCTGGGGCAAAAGCATCACTTAAGCCCAAGAGTTTGAGGTTGCTGTGAGCTGTGACACCATAGCACTCTACCCAGGGAGACAGCTTGAGACTCTATCTCAAAAAAATATATATATATATGTTCATTTTGTAAAGATTCATTGAACTATAAGAGACAATGAGTATTGCCGGGTGTGGTGCCTCACTCCTGTAATCCTACCACCTTGAAAGGCTGAGACAGGTTGATTGCTTGAGCTCAGGAGTTGAAGAGCAGCCTGAGCAAAAGCAAGACCCTGTCTCCACAAAAAATAGAAAAATTAGCCAGGCATTATGGTGGGGCCCTATAGTCCCAGCTACTTGGGAAGCTGAGGCAGGAGGATCACTTAAGCTCAAGAGTTTGAGATTGCTAGAAGCTATGATGTCATGGCACTCTTCCCAGAGAGACAGAGAGAAACTCTGTCTCAAAAAAAAAAAAAAAGAAAGAAAAGAAAAGGCGAGAGAGAGGGAGAGAGAGAGAATGAGTATAAAAATTCTTTGAAGGAGTTTTGCTGCAGATAAGAGCTGAGAAAGTGGAATTAGGGAAGGATTGTCTTTTAAGAGAGGAAAAAAAAAAAAAAATAGTATTTTTTATACAGATGAAAACAATCTAGTGGGGGGGGTAAGTAGGGGAGCCTCACTAAACACTGTTTGAGCAAGGAGCAGAGGAGATGATCACTTGCCTTAGTGGGGGAGATCTGCAGTTGATTGGTCCCAAGCAGGAGGCTGGGCCACTGAGTGTCGTGCTGCTGGGTGAGAAGAGAGTTTATAGTCTGGCAATTCATTTCCGGTTTATTACCAGGTTTATCACCCCCAATTTACTGACAAGCAACCTCAGACTCAGGGAGAAAAGGAGTTTGCTCACAATCACACAACTGGAGCCAGAAGTGGCACTGAGGTCGCCCTGACTCTAGGTGCACCACACCAAGCTGCCCAGGCTTACTCTACTGTGTAAAATAGCACTTGCTACTGTTTGCCCTAAAAAAACTCCTCAAGGTTTTAGAAGTACCTCTGCGGGGGCAAACGGTGGTTACTACAGGTATATTCGGGGATTTGATGAACAAGTCTGGCCCACCTTGCTGATGTGCCTTATCAGAGAAGGGGCTTCGGCTGTGCTCCCTCCTCACTCTCCCTCTCCCTAGGCTGGAGAGCTCTAATTGTGGAAATTTCCCTCATGGTAAAAGCCCTCATCACACTCCACTGTCTGGCCATTTTCCAGTTCTGTTACATCCTTCTTGCAACACAGAGTCCATAACAACAGAAACCACAGTGGCTTCCACTTTAAAGAGCTTTTTGCAGGAACAAGGGCCCATCTGTATATTCAAACTAATGATCAGCAAAGCTGTGGGCTTGTCCAAGGTCACACAGAGTGTCAACAATAGAGCCCAACCAAGAAGAATTCTGATTCTGCCACACCCAACTGCCTGCCTGCAGAACTCTAGGTGGGCACTGTGTATCAGGGTAACGTTCAGCAGCTAGCGAGGGGGTAGGGCAGGGTGGGGGGAGGTTGTGTCAAACTGGCTTAAAGCAATAAGGTGGACTTACTGGATCATGTAACTTAAAGTCTTGAGGCAGGCAGTCTTCTGGATTGGCTAATAAGGGCTCAACCACGTCATCACAGTCCCAATTCTGTTATCCACAGAGCCTGTAGTAGGTTGAATGGTAGCTCCTCCAAAAATGAAGTCTACCTCCCAACCTTTGGAACTTAACGAATGTAACCTTATTTGGAAAAACAATCTTTCCAGATGAAATTATTGATCTTGAGGTGAGATCATCCTGGATTACCCAAGAGGGCTCTAAATCCAATGACAAGTATTCTTATAAGAGCCAGAAGAGAAGACAGACACAGAGGGGAAAGCCGGGTGAGCAGGAAGCAGTGACTGGAATGAGCACCCAAAAGCCAAGGAATGCCAACAGCCATCAGAAGCTACAAGAGGCAAGGGACAGACTCCTCCCTAAAGCCCTGGAGGAAGCATAGCACTGCCCTGCGATACCCTCATGTCAGACTTCCGCCCTCAAGGACTATGAAAGAATTAATTTTTGTTGTCTTAAGCCACCAAATTTGTGGCAAGCCTAGGAAATGAACATAGAAAGGCAGGGCGCCGTGGCTCACGCCTGTAATCCCAGCACTTAGGAGGCCGAGGTGGGTGGATTGCCTGAACTCACAGGTTTGAGACTAGCCTGAGCCCAGAGTGAGACCCCATCTCTAAAAATAGCTGGCTATTGTGGCAGGCGCCTGTAGCTCAGTGAGTAGGGCACAGGCCACATACACCGAGGCTGAAGGGTTCGAACCCAGCCCGGGCCTGCTAAACAACAATGACAACTGCAACCAAAAAATAGCTGGGTGTTGTGGCAGGTATTGTAGCTGTAGTCCCAGCTACTTGGGAGACTGAGGCAAGAGGATCACTTGAAACCAGGAGTTTGAGGTTGCTGTGAGCTAAGATGCCATTGTACTCCACCAAGGTTTTGAGACAGTGAAACTCGGTCTCAAAAAAAAAAAAAAGAAAAAGAAAGAAAAGAAAATGAACATAGAAGACAAATAGAGGACAAGGAATGCAATCGTGAGAGTTAACTTAGGCCTAAACTTTATGCCTGGTTCCTATGTCCAGGGGTAGGGATGTCTTTCCCCCTAGTCCATAGGCTATGTGGGAAAGGCATCGTCACCAAGAGAATGGGAATAGATGTGGGGAAGGCCATGAGAGCCTCCACTCCATGTACCCTGTACAAGAAAGGCACCAGCCCCTAAGCCCCTGCCCTGAAAGAGAAGGGCATAGGAAAGACAGAGGGTAGCCTCGAGGCATGACCGTCACACGTTCAAGGTTCTGGGAGTCTCCCAAACCCCAAGAGCATAGCTGTACAACTGGAGCTTGGAGCACCATCTTCTTGAAATAGTGCATATAAAAGTGCGTATGAGTTATAAAGGTCATTCACACTTAAGAGATTATTCCATCACCTGGTTGTCCAAGCCAGGACCTCCAGGTCATCCAAGACTCTCCCTTCTCTTCACAGGTAATCTGTTCCCTTTCCTGTCAGCTCTGCCTTCTATAAATAGTTCCAATCTGTCCACCTCCCTCCTTCTCCGTGGCTATTACCATAATTTAGGTCAGCATCCTCTCTTGCTAGACTATAGCCCCCAGCCTGGCCTCTCTGCCCTCAGTCTCAAATTCTTCCTGCCACTCTCCACCAGGAACTAGAAGAATCTTCCAAAAATGAAAATCTGCTCATATCACATTCCTGTTAAAAATCCTTCAAGCCCCTTGACATGACTTCAAAGCCCCTTGCTTACCTGACCTCATCCCCCACCACGTCCCATGTCAGTTCCCCCAAATACTTCAAACTCTCTTACTCTGGGGGTCTTCGCATACACAGCTCCCCCCACCTCAATATCCCCATCCCCATTTGCCTGACCAAGTCCTCAAAGGCTCAGCTTAGAGGCCGTCTCCTTTAAGGGGTCTCCTTGACCTCCCACCCCAGTTGGGCTCCCCCACATCCTGGGTTTCCTCTCATCATAATTCTACTACAGTGTTGTGGCAGCCTATGCTTATGCCATCCCTCAATTCGGAGCACCATGAAAGCAGGAACTAGGGCCTCTAACCTCTTTATCCTGAGTACATAGCATAGAGCAGGTGTTCAGAAATAAAGTAATAAAGACCAAAACTATACTAGATCACTTTGTCTTTCTGAAACTAAATATATTCCAGATTTTTGCTAACTCTAAATGTTTCCCACCTTTAGAGGGAGCATACAGGCCCTAAAACTTAAGAGTCAGAAGACTTGGGTCACATGCATCTACTATCTTTGGGTCACATCCTATCTTTGCGACCTTAGGCCAGAGAGGCCAGGCTGGGACCTATAGTCTAGCAAGAGAGGATGGTGACCTAACCTATGGTAACAGCCACGGAGATGAAGGCAGGGATAACAGGAAAGGGAACAGATTACCTGTGTGGAGAGGGGAAGAGTCTTGGATGACCTTGAGGTCCTGGCTCACCTCCCTGAGCCTTGATTTCTCTTTCTGTGAAGTGGGAATTATAAACCGTACTTCCATAAGAAAAATCACCAAGCATATAATCTGACAGATACAGCACAATGCGTTTTACTTTCCTCTACATATACATACACTTTGGTTGAAGTCAGCAAGTACATGTAAATGTCTATGTACATGTATGTTACATAATACATGCCAGACTGGAGGTACTGGAGTAACGATGATGACCCTTGACCTAGATTTCACATTAACCCTTTTCTGAGAAAACTCATCCATAAAATCTGGAGTAAATCCTGAAAATTCACAGGTGAGTTTGCCAACCAGCAAGAAGCTGACTAACAGGAACACAGCCGTGAGCCCACCCCAGCATCTCTCCCTGAGGGTCCCTGAATCTCCCTGTGAGTTACGCTGGACACAGAAGACTCAATGTTTCTCTACTGCCACCTGCTGGAAGAATGGAATAAGGCCACAAGCAGCAGCCAGGAGAAATTCAGGTGCCTGCCCGGAGTTGCCAAACACATGGCTCTAACTTATTTCTGCCACGTTTGTTCAATTGCTAATAAGAAGTTGTCAGAGGAAATCACTTTTGAAATCAAAACCACCTGACCAGAAAAAAGTAATAGGAGGAATTCTAACTTCATCTTGCAATAGACAGAAAGTGGATGCTTGCCTCCTGGGAAAATTTCTCTCTGACTCACAGACAAGGACCAGAGAACCAGAGAGGCAAAAGGAACTATTTTCTTCAATGCCATGGCTGTGCTTTACTCCAAAGGCCATCACCAAGTACAAATCCTGGTGGCATTCTCCAATGCGTGGTGCCCCGGAACCCAACTGAGCTGTTTTCTTGCCCATAAACATTAGGCAGGATCTAGCTCAGTTCCAGAACTACCTCAATAGAAACTGCTGGAAGCAGGGAGGCTGTCCTTTCCAAAGGCCTTGGCTTTGCAGCCAGACTTGCTAAGTCCACAAAGTGGGAGCCAGCCCTGCCTCCTGCTTTCCTGTTACACCCTCCAACTTCTCTTCCCTCCAACTGGTGGTTCTTCTTGGCCTGCCACGCTCATACACACACGTATGTGCATGCGTGCACACCACACACAGTCACAGAGGCCTCCAGATCCATCACTTTCAGCTATCTGGGTGGGGAATCTGCTCTGGGAGAACTTGGAGGCAGAATCCGGATGGGCTGCAGCCAGGGTTATTTTTTCTCTTTCTCCATATTCCAACCACCCTGTGAAAAGTTGGGCCCAAGAATGCAAACTCCGGAAAACCAAGGGCAGTGCAGAGCCAAGATATTTACTTAGCCAGTGAGTTTGCTTCCGTCTCCTAGGGAGGCAGTCTCAGATTTCCACAGGGCAGCAAGGCTTTTCAGAGTCCAGCCTGTTGCTTCTGTACACAGAGACAATGGTCTCTGCAGCTTCTGCAGTCAACTCTGAGAAGGGGAAGATAGCCTCTCTGGAAACGCCCCTCTTAACCCAGGTACAAAAGCATCTGAGAAAAAAACTTGGGGAACCACTGTATACCACACCCTCCTGGGTCTCTGTCTCCACATTAAACACAGCAAAAAACTAGGTTAGGTGGGAATTTCCCAAGAGTAAAAAAGCCATGAAACAGAGAAACAAGTGGGGACCATCAAAAATATACAAAATTAACTACAAATTGTGAGTAGCACAATTCTGTTTGTTTCACCACAGTACAAAAATTGCAAGTTTTTCATCAAGACAGAAAAGCAAAGAAAAATTATTAGCACTCTTCTATCAATCCACTGATGGTATTTCTAATATATTACCTCTATCTCATTGATGAGCTGTCCCCCTCCCTCCCCAGCAGTAACTGGTTAACATCCAGGCTTCTGTAACTTTGCATGCTTGCATCTTACAGGTTCAAAGAGCAAAACCACTGTTCACTCTAACCATCCTAACTTTGGACCCCCAAGCTTCCATCAGGGCCTTCTGGTGTTCTCCTTAATTCCTTGGAGTTGTGCCAGTGCCTCATGCAGGGCTAAGGCAAATGGGGGTGGCCACCAGGTCCTCCCTCTCCCTGGCCCCTGGATCCATCAGCTTCTCAGAATGCTTAAGACCTGGGCATCTTTTGCAAGACGATCCCAACTGCCAAAGGCATCAACATCTACCATGTTCTGAGGCCCTAACTCCCCAGGGATACTCCAGGAAGCAGGGCTCCTGTTCCATCAGCTTTTAGCAATCCCAGATCTCTCACTCCCCTACCATTTCTCATAACCCAAGAGGCCTTTTCTTTTTTGCCCAGGGAAAATTCTTTGCCTCCAAATTTAAGATGCATACTTTGTTGGCCCCAAAGGCCCTTGCCTCCTCTACCAAAAAAATAAATACTGCAAATCCATTTTTGAACAATGAAATCAGGAAAGATTTGGCTGTTTTCAGCCCTGCCACGTGCATCCACTAAGGCAATGAGCAGAGAGCCACATGCCACAGTGTGGATAGAAGCGTGGATGAGAGAAAACAACCAAGTGCATATTTCAAATGTCAGCCAGATACACTTGATGAACATGTATTTACTCTCCCTTTCATTGCCCAAGAATTTGGCTGTGGTCAGCTGTGGTGTCTTTATTGATAAAAGGTATTGTTTGAAAGAAGTATCAAAGTTTCCCTTTTGTTCTTTCTAACAATCCCTTAGTATCTATATTTCTCAGAGCCTCTATCCACTTCTGTCCCTCTCTCCATTCCTTCCCTTTCTTTCTCATCATTGACTCATCCTATACTGTCTCAGATGTTCTGAGGAAAGCTGGCCAAAACTCATCATCGCCGCAATCAAGGGAAGCCACAGACAGTGGCTCAAGTGGCCACACACATCTCTGAAAGAGTTTAGCCTACAATGTCCCTGCCTCTGCCCCAAATCATTACATCATATGATTTTAATTCCCACATTCCAAAATACCCTTTTGGGCCTCTCTTTGTATAATAAAAGATGACCACTTCCTCTTCCTTAAAACTCTCTTCTCTTTATTGAATTGGGCTTCAGCAGCAACCCCATTCACCTGGCCTTCCTCTTCCTCTGCTGCCACGGCCTGCCCTTTTAACCAGATCCTTCCACCCAGCCTTTCACCACCAATGCCCCCAAGGTTCTGTCCTTGGCCCTCTTATATATATTTGCCCTCAGTGAATTGTCTCAACCTTTATTCAATGACGTTACACCTACCAAAAGCTATGAAAAAAATCCCCCAGTTTGTACTTCTAGGATCTCTCTCTCTGATTCAGAGACATACATGAAACTACCTATTGACTGTTTATCCTAGAAACCAAAAAATCCTGAAAGAATACTAACTTTCAATACAGTAGAACCTCCATAGTTGACCACCTCCCCACATTGACCACCTCCTTAAGTTGACCTAATGTTCATAGACCAGACATGCACCACATGTATGTATTAGTTCAGTGAGCCCAGTTCCTTATGTTAACTAAATTGTTAACAGTCCCTTGGGTGAACAATGTATAGAGATTCTACTATATTTGAAAGAGTGTCAGGACCACAGAGCAGACCAGGACTAAATGGACAGATTTCAGCTCTAGCAATACAAGGAAGACTTTCCTAACAAAAATCAATAGCCAGTGCCTGTGGTCCCAGCTACTCGGGAGGCTGAGGCAAAAGAATCGCCTAAGTCCAGGAGCTAGAGGTTGCTGTGAGCTGTGATGCCACAGCACTCTACCGGGGGTGACAAAGTGAGACTCCGTCACTAAAAAAAAAAAAAAAAGTCAATAGCCAGCAGTGAATGGGCTCTTTCTAAGGTAGTGAGCTTCCTAGGACTGGAAGTAAGTTGAGAGGATTCCTACAGACAGCACAAGGCCAAACTAATCCACATTTTTTCCTATTTTCAGAATGAGACTTCTCAGCTCAGCAGTCATTGAGTCAAATAGAAGATTTTTTTTCATTGTGTTGAGAACCTAAAATTACAATTCTTCATATAAAAGTTTAAAAATTGATATAACATTTCCTCTCTATTCCATTATTTTTTAAATTACCATGATTTGGGCCAGGCACGGTGGTTCAGCCTATAATGCTAGCACTCTGGGAGGCCTGGACATGTGGGTTGCCTGAGCTCACAGGTTTGAGACCAGCCTGAGCAAGAGCGAGACCCCCGTCTCTAAAAGTAGCCGGGCATTGTGGTGGATGCCTATACTTGCAGCTACTTGGGAGGCTGCGGCAAAAGAATGGCTTGAGCCCAAGAGTTTGAGATTGCTGTGAGCTATAATGCCATAGCACTCTACCAAGGATGACAAAGTGAGACTTAGTCTCAAAAAAAAATAGTAATAATAATAACCATGACTTCTTGTTTATCAGATAACTAATCTGCATTACAAACTCATTTGTCTTGTCATAAATACATATAAATACATTCTCTAAAGGTTTTAGAGAATAAAATTTATTTGGTCACTGATTGAAGGCTTTCAGATTAAAGCATGGTTGCAAACTCACCATTTCTGGACGTTTCTCTCTGTTCTATTCCTATACACTATTTTTAAAAACAGCTAATAAAGGGCTAGTGAGGGGGGCTCATGCCTGTAATCCTAGCACTCTGGGAGGTCTAGGCAGGTAGATTGCTTGAGCTCATGAGTTCAAGACTAGCCTGAGCAAGAGCAAGACCCTGTGTCAAAAACTAGCCAGGCATTGTGGTGGGCACCTGTAGTCCCAGCTACTAGGGAGGTTGAGGCAAGAGAATCACTAGAGCCCAAGAGTTTGAGGTTGCTGTGAGCTATGACCCCCTGGCACTCTACCGAGGGCTACAAAGTGAGACTCTGTCACAAAAAAAAAAAAGTTAACAGATTAAGAAATCCTAATTAGGTGGTGCCTGTGGCTCTGTGAGTAGGGCACTGGCCCCATATACCGAGAGTGGCAGGTTCAAACCCAGCCCCGGCTGAACTGCAACCAAAAAATAGCCGGGCGTTGTGGCGGGCGCCTGTAGTCCCAGCTGCTCAGGAGGCTGAGGCAGGAGAATCGCGTAAGCCCAAGAGCTGGAGGTTGTTGTGAGTCCTGTGACGTCATGGCACTCCACTGAGGGAGGTAAAGTGAGACTCTGTCTCTACAAAAAAAAAAAAGAAATCCTAATTAAATCCAAATCAGATTTAACACAAAAACTTTTTAAAGGTTCTTCATCACCAGCTTAAAGTGTTATCAATCAACTCTACATATAGTTGAGGCAAATACTGTACTATTTCTGACAGTAAGTGACTTTGTGCCAGTATTTGCTGAACATTTTCATGTCAGGCCCCATGTCGTGAAGCAGGGAAGTTGAGGAATAAGTCATGATCCTACCCTCAAAGAGTCCTTGGCCTACAGTGGGAGGCAGAGTCCTGAACCAACAATTACAGCAGAGTAAGACAAGTGCTGCATTGTCATAACGGGGAAGACTAAACAGAGGATACAACTCAAGAACAACATCTTGTCTTTTAATGCCTAACTGCAAAATCTACTTTAAGAAAAATCTAAACACAAAATCGCCTGCATGTCTGTCATCTAACCAAATTATTATTTCCATATTACCTTCTAGTCCTTCTCACTTAAAAATATTTTTTAATATGCAATATTGCCAGAGTAGTTTCAGACTCTACATTTTAATTTATATCATCTGTACCTTTTCATTCTTTTTTTTTTTTTTTTTTTTTTTTTGGAGACAGAGTCTCAAGCTGTCACCCTGGGATGACACCACAGCAACCCCCAATTCAGGCTCAAGTGATCCTCTTGCCTCAGTTTTTCTATTTTTAGTAGAGACTAGGTCTTGCTTTTTTGCTCAGGCTGGTCTCGAATTCAGGAGCTCAAGCAATCCACCCACCTCGGCTTCCCAGAGTGCTAGGATTACAGGGGTGAGCCACCAGGCCCAGCCTCATTAGTACTTTTTCATTTAACTACTGTGTTCTTCTTAGTCCTACCTTGAGATAGATAACCCCCTTCAGATAACCAATATTCTCTACATCTTTCTCTAAGCTTGAATCATCCAATGGCAGGGGGCTAGTGGGGGCACTAGAATAATATGGAAATCAGAACAACTGGCCCGTCTCCTTCCTCTTTTCTTGATCTACCATACTCAACTTTCAGCCATAAAAACCATTCTAGGCCAGGTGCAGTGACTTATGCCTATAATCCTAGCACTTTGGGAGACCAGCCTGAGCAAGAGCAAGACCCTATCTCCACAAAAAATAGAAAAATTAGCTGGTCATTGTGGTGGACGCATATAATCCTAGCTATTCTAGAGGCTGAGGCAGGAGGATCACTTGAGCCCAGGAGTTTGGGGTTGCAGTAAGTTGTGATGACGCCACTGTACTCTAGCCAGGGTGACAGATCAAGATCCTATCTCCTCACACACACAAAAACAGAAAGCAAATCTAATGTCTATTTTTTAAATATTATCTTCTACCTCCTTACTCTAATAAACCCTATTTCCCTCCTACCCACTTTTCCCAAAATAATCAGGAGGAACCACTAAGATTAACTTCTAAAATGCAAAAGAGAATTGTAGATTCACAACTCTTCCATAGATCAACCTATGAATTTCCTTTGTTCAACTACTTATGCACATATGCTTTGCATACTAATTTTTTTCATCATTTTTAATTCAACTTGTATGTTGTTTAGAATATTGCATCCTCGTTTATAAGTGAAGTATTTTTGTAATTTCTCTTTATAGTAATATATTTTTTCCAATTTTAATATCAGGTATATCTAGATGAAGTAGAATGATTTTGAAGTGTTTCTTCTTTTTCTATTGTCTGTAAGATTTGGCATGATCTGTTTTTTGAAATTATCTTCTATTTTTCTTTATAAAAATAAATCTCTATTTTTGAGACTTTGGAAAAAAAAAAAAGTTAACTGATGACTCCATACTGAACCTCAAAGCATTCTATGATAGACATACTTTTATCTGACAATGTGAATGTTATTTTTTGCATTATTATTATTGCTCAATATTTTGTTGTAGAATCGTCTGATTTCTTTTCTGATTGTGTTTATCTTTGTTAATTCTTTACGTGGTTTTTGTTTCTAGTCCTTATCTTAAACATTATTAAATTTTAAGCCTTTTTAATTTTGTGAAGGCAAAAAATGGAAACCAAATAAACATACGTAGATGAAATAAAAAATAAAAAACTAATTTCTTTCATCCCTTGCTCCCACCCCCACATGTATGTTATCTCCCCACCTCACGATTTCTGCCTTTACTCGTAGTCCCAGCTGCCTCGTAACTCCAGTTTAAACTTGGGCTGACACATCTTTCAATAGTCTAACCCTTCCATTCTGCCACCCTTCCCAGGCCCCCAACAGCCCTTGGCTCAGTTTCTCAAGTTTACCTTTTCATGCCAGAAATACTCATGGTCTCATCAGCTACAACTCTGGGAGGAGGAGGAAAGAGGGCTGATACATCTTCAACTGCCCTTTTAGCAAAGACAGTGGGAGGGACATTTTTTTCCTCCCCAGAACAGTGTTGGCCACGAGGCCCCTAACAGCAAAAGCCACTGCCTTCTTCATAAAATTTTGCCTTGTCCACACACCTTGCAAGGACTTTGAAAAATAGTTCAAAAGGTTAATTTCTCAATTAACACCTATGGAATATACTCAAGATTTCAGATCTGAAACTTTCTCTTGATTTAGTTTAGATAAGGAGAAAGGGGAGTAAGAAACAATCCCTGAGCTTGTCAAAGAGGCAAAGGTGACTGACTCTCATGATCATGGACTGGCCAAGGGGTGGCCCCAGACCCACTGCCAAGTTCTCACACATGTGGGGCCAACAAAGAGAACAGACATCAAAGTCCTCTGTGCATCTGGGTCCCAGTTCTGTGATTCACTGTATAATCTTAGGGCAAACATTTTGAGTCTTGTATTCCTCACCTCTAAAATGAAGTGAATAGGCTCGGCACCTGTAGCTCAAGCGACTAAGGCACATACCCGGCAGATTCAAATACAGCCTGGGCCTGCCAAACAACGACAACTCTAACCAAAAATAAGCCGGGCATTGTGGCATGTGCCTGTAGTCCCAGCTGCTCGGGAGGCTGAGGCAAAAGAATTGCCTAAGCCCAGGATTGAAGGTTGCTGTGAGCTGTGACACCAGGGCACTCCAATGAGGGCAAGAGGGCAACAAAGTGAGACTCTGTCTCTAATAAAGAAAAAAAAAAGAGGTGAATAATAAAAAAAAAAGTGACTTCCTATAGGTAATTATAAAGATTAAATGATTAAATGGAAAATTGAGTTACATGTCAAGTAAAGTTTATATGATTACTGGTTTAGTTTGCCCATTAGTTTATCAACCTGTGGAAAGTTTTTGTTAGCTAAGTAAATGTTTAGTGTCCCATCAACAGGAATAGATAGCAGCCATAAAGTCACCAATGTCTCCTGGATTCTAATCTCTGGCCAGATCTATAGAAACAAAACAATTTTTTTTTCTTTTATGAAGGAATTTTTAGGCTCTAAGTGCCCTGCATCCTGAAAATGTAATTCAGGGATATCAAAAGAAGGAGTAAGGCCTGGCTCAGAATCATTTGTTAAAATGAAGAAAAGGAGACTGATTTTTTTCTATCTTTATTTATAAAGAACACAACTCTTGACTTAGACACAAACACTCACACATTCCAAGGAGGAACCCTTTGAAAACAGCAGAACTGAGAACAGTGAGACCTTATGTAACACCAGTCTGTGTACCCCAGACTCAGGGGTCACTGGGAACGTTTTCTCAGATCTGACATCTCACCTCAAAGATGAGAAGAGAGAGACGTTGGCCTGGAGGGCCCACCCACCACAAGGCAGAGAGCTCCCCACTCAGTCTTCGGCATCATCAAACTGTCCTGTTTCAAAGACCATCTTGGAATAATGGGGTATCAGTGGAGGAGGATGGTGCCAACTGGGGTCATAGATCATGTCTCCTTGTGGGGCGCAGCACACCCATGGCTTGACCTCTTGAGAAAAGCTTCCCTGGATGTCGTCAGCATCTGTAGTTTTAAAAGACAGATTAAAGGAGGGAGGAAAGAAAGAAAAAAAACAGACCAAAAAAAAAAAGATTCTAGGGGGCACTTATTTTGTTTAAACACACACACATATACAAGCATGCGCACATGTACACACACAAACACACATAGTCCTCCTTTCCTGAAGAAAGGCAAACATGTTCTTTCTGAGCAACCTATAGCTGCGCTTCTCAGACAAGAGTTCTGAGCAGTGGAAAGGGAGCAGTCTGGATAACAGAGCCCGATGTCTATCCACAGCTGCTCAATTCACAGATAACATCTTTTCTGTGTTACATTGAATGTGCTACACTATGGAGTCAAACTCAAAATTTGCATATCCTTTCTTTCTTTCTTTTTTTTTTTTTTCAACATAAAGGAGTACCTGTCACAAAAATTTCAGACCTGTAACAGATTATCAGGCTAGGCTCATGGATGTGGACCCCTTTTCCAAACTGTCTGCCTTCAGAGGTAGTCTGGGAAGAGGGTCTGAGAAGGCCTGGCTTAAGGACCCCAGAAACTCCACACCTACCATATGGATTCCCTTGATCTGCTTTCAGCTCCAAGTCCCAGTCCTCATTAAAAAGATCGCCAGTCTGCTCCTTGGGTGGACACTGTGTCCCTTCTGACAGCTCCCAGGTATTCAGTTCCCCATCAGAACCCTCATCATCCACAGCAAAGCCTTCCTCTTCAGACTGGGTGCCCTCACCATGGGTAGGACTGTCATTAGGAAGGCTCTGTGCTCCACTGGCTAAGAAATCAACAGAAGGGAGATGGTCTTAAAACAAGTGACAAACCAGAGGGAGCCTGCTTGTATGCTAGGGAAGCTTTTGGCAAACTTACTAAAAGGAAAATAAAGCAAATATGAGAGCCACCTGAGCACTTTTCAAAAATGCTGTTCTGTTTATGTTTTCAGAAGAGGGACTGATCATTTCTTTCGATAACATGATTGTCTTACACAAGGCCAGGTCCTGTGAGAGAGCAGGGAACAGTTTAAATTTTCAGGTGGTTTTCACATCACTAAGGTAAAGAGCTCCTAGTAAATGAGATGTTTTCACAATATAAACTTGACTTAAATTTTTGCTCTTCTATTCCTCCCTTTAACCTCAAAGAATTTTTTTTTTTTTTTTTTTTTTTTTTTTTTTTTGACAGAGTCTCACTATGTTGCCCTCGGTACAGTGCCGTGGCGTCACAGCTCACAGCAACCTCCAGCTCTTGGGCTCAAGCAATTCTCTTGTCTCAGCCTACCAAGTAGCTGGGACTACAGGCGCCCACCACAACGCCCGGCTATTTTTTTGCTGTTGCTGTCATTGTTGTTTAGCAGGCCCGGGCTGGGTTCAAACCCACCATTCCCCATGCATGTGGCCAGTGCCCTAACCACTGTGCTACAGGTGCCACTTCCTAACCTCAAAGAATATGTTAAAGGTGCAAAAAGGGCCAAGAAGGGGTGAGGGGAAGGCAGGTAGAAAAGCAGAACTCATTTATTCACAACAGCCAGCCACCATGTTCCTCCTCCTGACATGAGAGGAAGTTGGAATGTACATTTGCCAATGTCTCTCAGTGATGGAAAAAAGCCTGGGGAAGGAAAATGGACCAACAAGTATACAGTGCTATGGTGATGCCTGCTCAGAGTGGGGAAAGGAATCAGCCAATAAACAGCCATGCTATTAAAACTGTACTAATAGGAACGTGGCTCCCGGAAGGGTTTCTGAGAAATTAGTGATCAAGATGCCTGGTAAACCACATGTTTCCAAGAAAAAGTCTCAACAGTTAAAAAGAAATTCAAAAAGAAAAACTGATGATGATAAAGAGTTGTCAGAGAAAAAAGTTAGAAACACAGGAAAAAGAAATAAAAGTCATCCAAACCATCTGTCTTCTGAAGGACAAAGCATCCTAATATAAAACGGATAAAGACAGCACCCAACAAAAGGAAAACCTGGCAAACACTTTCAAAGAGTAGCAGAGAGCATTTGCAAACAATAATGGAATCAGTAATAATAACAATTTTGAGTAATAGTAGTTGAGAAAAAGAAGAAATACAGTATCATCTCAACTTACTGA
>CAUYPK010045815.1:0-78880 GCA_963574355.1 Loris lydekkerianus
AAAATGCCAGGAAGGCTATGTTGAATATTGGGATGAAAATGTGTCAAATGGTTTATGAAGCTAGTATATGATGCCCCATGATCATATCAATGTACACAGCTATGATTTAATAAATAAAAAAAAAAATAAAAAAAAAAAAAAGCCAGGCATTGTGACAGCTCCGCAGGAGGCTGAGGAAAGATAATCACATAAGCCCAAGAGTTTGAGATTGCTGTGAGCTATGATACCATAGCACTCTTACCAAGGGTGACAAAGTGAGACTCTGTCTCAGAAAAAAAAAAAAGAAAAAGAAAGATTTTAAATTTTAGGCTTGGCACCCATAGCTCAAGTGGTTAGGGCACCAGCTGCAAACTGGGCTAGGGCCTGCTAAACAACAATGACAACAGTAACAAAAATAACAGCCCTGCCTTAGGGTGGGCGCCTGTACTCCTAGGTACTGGGAGGCTGAAGCAAGAGAATCGCTTAAGGCCAAGAGTTTGAGGCTGCTGTGAGCTGTGACGTCACAGTACTCTACTGAGTGCAACATAGTGAGATTCCATCACAAAAAAAAAAAAAAAAAAACATTTTGAATTTCAATGTCTTTAAAGAGCAAGAACTTAAAGCCACATTTACAGCAATCTGAGTGCTGAATTATTCTAGAATTTCTATTTTATCAGTTTTTTACATAAGCAATTTGCCTTTTTTAATTTTTTCCCAAAGTTTTAAGCTGTGTTTTTATAGTAATAATTCTCTTTTCATACTCATATTCATTGGTAAGATATAATTTTTAACTAAATATTTATTATAACAAATGTGGAATGTGTGGGAAAATCTAGCAAGGCAATTAAGTAGGGACCAATTCACAGAGCTTTTGCTGTAAATTAAATTTCCCAAAATTAAAGGACATTTTTGAAAAATCCCACAAAGCACCAAGTAAAATAAACTTAAGACCCATCCCAGAGGTTTATAATTGTGAAATATCTCTTTACTGGGATTTTTTAAAAATCCTAAAAGAGGCAGCGCCCATAGCTCAGTGGGTAGGGTGCTGGGGGGTTTGAACCCAGCCTGGGCTAGCTAAAAGCAACAATGACAACTGCAACAAAAAATAAAAGATCCTAAAAGAACCCCAAGAGGAAAAAGATATTCACATATAAAGCAAAGAGAGACATGATACCATCAGATTTGTCAACAGACTTCAAAATTCTGATAGAAAATTATTTTCAATCAAAACTTTTATACCAGTGGTTTTCAACCTTCCTTATGCTGCAGCCCTTTAATACAGTTCTTGTGGGCCGCGACCCACAGATTGAGAACCGCTGCTTTATATAAAGTCAAGCATGAGGACAGCCCAGGCAGGGTCTCCCAAGCCCTCTTTCTTAGTGAAGGTTTGAGAAATGTATAAGGAATGTAATAGCACAAAGGTAGAGTCTTGTTTTCCTGAAACAAGAGGTCCAACCCAGATGTGCAGCAAAGTATCAGCTGTTCAGATTGGAGAAGGAAGACGTAGGGAAACAAGAAAGAGCCTGGAATTTATAACACTAATGTTTTTGAATGTGTATAAATCTGTTTGATAAGCATTTGACAGATCTTAGGAACATTGGGAGTAAGGAGCAGTAAGTACTTTGAAAACTAAGCAAATGACAAGATTGAAACATCTCATGAACTATTAATATAAGGAAAAGCAATTATATCCCCCCCCCCCAAAAAAAAAAAAAGACACAGAGACAGAAAAGTATCATAATATACTTTTTGGCCAAACAAAGGACAATATATAGTTGGAGTATGCAATCTCTAACCACTAACTTAATAAAAACTGAGCTAGAATACATACTTTATGAATGCCAAGGCCTTATCTTATTCATTACTGTATCCCAATGGTATGCAGAAAATCAGCCTTTAGCATATTAACTTTTTTTTTTTTTTTTTTTTTGAGACCAAGTCTCACTTCTTATTGTGTCACCCTCTGTAGAGTGCACTGGCGTCATAGCCCACAGCAACCTCAAATTCTTGGGCTCAAAGCAATTCTCTTGCCTCATCCTCCCTGGTAGCTAGGACTATAGGCACCACCACAACGCCCGGCTAGTTTAGAGACAGGGTCTCGCTCTAGCTCAGACTGGCCTCTAACTCCTGAGCTCAGGTGATCCATCACCTTGGCCTCCCAGAGTGCTAGACTTACAGGCGTGAGCTATTGAGCCTGGCCCTAAAATTTCTTTTAATGATAGCATTTGAGCCCAAGATCTTCAATGAAAGGTAACCGATTTTTCTTTTCTTTTCTAAGATCTTAAATGTCAGAAGACATTATTACACTTCTGAGGACGTACAGAAATCTAGCTAGTGAGAAGCAGTCTGCTGTCCTCCCAGACGTTTCGTCAATACATGTTACGTCAATGCATTGTTACCTGTGGGGTACAAGTTACTCTTGGAGACTGTCCCCCACATCAGTTTCCTCTTATGGCATCCCAGCCCTGAGTAGTCACAGCAGGGTCACTTTCTACTCATATTATGCTATATAAGGCATGTTGCAAATATCCTGGAGCAAAGGTCCTTGTTCTAAAGGCACACTTGTGCATGAGTTTAGCCTGTATTAATAGACAAGAAAAGTTACGAAGGTTTTTGAGCCCCTTTCCCACAGTATGCATTGTTTGGTTCTACAAGTGTTTATTTTCCATACAACTGTAGATTCTCTGGTTGCAACAACATAGAAGATTATTTTTTTCCAATTGTCTCTAACTTTTTTCTTCCTGTTTATCAATATCATAAAGAAAAATGAATGTAAACAAAAATCTTCCCAAATAACCAGAGATGGTGCTACTAAACTTTTTTTCCAAGTGATTCTTTTTCCTCCCATCATTGGGGTAGTAATATATCAATATTACTCTCTAAGACAGTGGTTCTCAACCTTACTAATGCCGCAACCCTTTAATACAGTTCCTTATGTTGTGGTGACCCCCAACAATAAAATTATTTTCGTTGCTCCTTCATAACTGTAATTTTGCTACTGTTGTGAATCATAGTGTAAATATCTAATATGCAGGCTGTATTTAGGCGACCCCTGTGAAAGGATCGTTCAACTCTCAAAGGGGTCCTGACCCATAGGGTGAGAACCACTGCTCTAAGAAGTCATGGTAGGTTTTATTTTGTGTCTAGTTTATTAATCATAGGAAATATTTCTCCACTAATTAAAAATAACTCTTGAAAGTAGGAAAGACTTCCAAAATAATTCCTTTTAGAAGAGAATTATAGCTGCTAGATAAACCCCTTTTGGTAAAAGTGGTAAAGAATTCACTATTTCTCTGAGAAGCCCATTCACAGGGCATTTTTGTGGCATATAGACAGTAGGCTAGCTCGTGCCACATATGAGGGTATTGCTAATAATCTGAACTCTGTACCCATGTAGACTTCTAATGCCATGATGCCTCTTATCAGCTAGTGGTACTGGAGGTTTCCTTCTCTGTGTTTCACTTTTCTCATCTATAAAATCGGGATAATAATATCTCCTTCACTGGGAGATGATCTCTCCTATTAAGAATACCTCCTACTATTATACCTCCTATTAAGAAGGTTCAAAGAAATACAATATGTCACGTGCTTAGCCCCTTGCCTAGAAAAGATGCTCAGTGAGTACTGGCTGCCATCATCTTCCTTTCTTTCATCCTAATTGAAATTAAGGGTTAGGAGAAGCAGATATTCCTAAGGATTGGTTGTTATACCTCCTGCTGTTAAAACAGCAGCTCTGAGCTTGTTGTCTTTGCTTGTTTGATCCAGCCTATTTCTGTTCCAATTAACACTAAGCTTCTTGGAATGCAGGAGTACTTTGCCTTCCAAAGAGAGTATTTAAGGAATGCTCTCATTCATTTTGTGTCCTACCTTCCCCCTATCCTTGAGAAACTTTAAAAGGCTAATTGCCATCTTTGGCCTCAAGCCACATGTGAGAAAACAAAGGCGTGTGCTAAATAATTATGTTGTTGTAAAATGAGAAGAAGAAAGAGCATTAGTTGAGTGCCAAGTGTGAGCCATGATGTGGGCAAGAAGCTTTTCTCACCAAAATTCTGCAGGTATATGACACCTTCAAGGTAGCTGAGGACACCTTGGCTCAGAGAGGAAAAGGAAGCTGCCCACTGTCCCCTAGCTAGGAAGTGGTAGAATGAGAAATGTAAGCCAACTCCTTCAGACTTCAAAGTTCCAGCTTCTTCCACTAAAACATGCTACCTCCAGAATGCCCACTGCCCGTTTTCCCCCCACCCCCATCCAAATTCAGATAATGCTTCTCTATCAATAACAGTGTTAACTCAGGAGTCACTACATGCCTGGCATGGTGCTAAATATATCCCATGTATCATCTCATTTGATCCTCATATCAACCCTATGAAGTACATACAAATGTCATCCCCATTTAACAGAAGAGGGACCCGGGGCTCAGAGAAGTTGCCACTTGTCCAAAGTCATGCTTAGATGCAGAGTTGTTGCTGGGATTCCAACACAGGCCTGCCCGACTCCAAAGGACAGGCCTGCGTTGGAATCCCAGAAACGATTCTGCTCAAAGCCACTGCGCTCTGCTCTTTCCCTGTCATCCCTGCTGCTCATGCCCACCCAAAACATCAGGTTTAAAAGCATAAAATCAGTTTTTATATCCAAATTCCTCCAAGTGTCACACTGACTGTACAACTCAGTCCATAGTTTCTAAACACACACTAAACTTCCCACTATCCAGAGAGATGAACACTATCCCTGTGCCATCCACAATTACCCAGTTATAGGGTCCCACAGGGCAAGTCTGGCCCCACAGCCACATTTGCTCCCCTCGAAAGAACCCCTTAACTCTTTACCAACCTTGTCCTGCTTCTTTATTCCTCTTCCATTTTTGCTCTCTCATTGTTCCCCTGCCAATGGCTGTTCCAGCAGACATAGTATCTGTGATTTGGCTTTCCAATGAATTAAAATGTCTTCAAGGCTGAAATTGCTTTCCAGAGAAATTGGGCCAAAGGCCACTCCTCTTCCTGGAGCTTCTCTTTCCCAAGGCCAAGGATCTCCTTCCCGGAGACAGGTTTTAGAGAAGGAGAAAGGAACAAGACAGACTGTGCTCCTGGCTAGAACAGGAGGACAATGACCACCTGCCACTGGGAGATATAAAAGTAAGGCAGGGCACCCCTTGTCCCATCCCTGTAGTGGCATCAGGCTAAAACTAGACTCCAACTAAGAACAACTAAGACCACATTCTTGCTTAACTCTTCACCAACCTTGTCCTGCTTCTTTATTCCTCTTCCATTTTTGCTCTCTCAAAAAACTCACTTGAACAATAATCCCCATCTCAGGCTCTGTTTCTAGGAAAGCCAACCCAAGGCAGTTGGTACCAGGAGTGGTCCTGGGAAACCAGCTCTGCAGTTGGGTCCCTCTGAGACAAGATGGCAGTAAGCACCCATTGCTGGTGGCAAGGCAGCTATTTATTAGTCCCTGGCAAGGCACAGCAGTGCACTGGCTTAGACTTCATCCACAGTGAACAGGGCCAGGTAACACTGGCAGAGGTGCATGAGCAGATATGGCATCTCTGGCATTTGAGAGGTCCGGGAAAACTGATCAAACAGACTGTGGGACTGGATGACTTGTGCTAAACACTGTTGATTTGTTGAAGAGAGAAAATGGCAGACTCATTGATCAACAGTTTAAAGCAAATTGTGTGAGTCAGTGGGTCTGTTTGGCAGCATGTGAAGAGACATCATCTCCCGCAGATGATGGTTTGGCAGGGCTAAAGGACAGACCCAGGACGGCCCTGGAAGAGTGGCAGGACTTGAGAGAATGCCAATGCTTCACCAGGCACGTCTCTTTTACACCAAATGCAAGACTCTGATAGGGAAGGAGGATCCCCTGAGTCTGCAGAGAGGTTCTTTCGAGGGATACACTTAGAAATCTTGAATCTCCCATTTTTCCTGAGCCCTTTGGGACTACGGAAAGTGTCCCTGCATCCCCTGTTGGAAGATAGCTCCCACAGCTTCCCCATCTTGCCGGAATGCCATGCAGAGGCCTCAAACACCACGCAGACCTTAAATAACAATGCTTCCCATGCCTAGAGATTGGCCTAGTCCTTCTGGTCACCACACTCATAACTCAGTAAAAAATTTCAATATGGACCAACTCAGGAAGTACTTAGCCTGCCTTGGAAAGAAGAGGATTATACTGGCACTGCCAAAAAAAATGTATATACACTTTAAGAGCTGTTATCTATAAATTACTTTTCTTTTTTTTTTTTTAATTTATATAAGATTCATTATATATATTCAATATGGTATATATATAACATATACATATATGTATTTAGGAATATGTTAATATTTATATTTTTAATTTAATTATTAAATCATAGCTATGTACATTAACGCAATCATGGGGCTATGTTAACCAGTGTGATGAAAATATGTCAAATGGTATATAAAACCAGTGTATGGTGCCCTATAAATTACTTTGCAAAGTTGAATTAAATTACAGTAGCGGGGGACTGATCCAAGATGGTGGCCAAGCAACAGCTTCCCTGCAACAGGGCACGGTGAGTCTGGGGAGATAAGACTCCAGGCATCTCTGGCTGGTGGGATGTGCCTATAATCATCCCTTTGAGGATACAGGGAGTCAGCAAGGGACTTCTGGACCAAGAGGAGGACAAAAAACAGTGGAAAACTGGCAAGTGGTTGCGTCTGTTTGATTGACCTAATCCCACTGGCAGCTGTAAGTACAAGCAGCAATGATACTGCAAACCGGAAAGGCCTTACCTGTGAACTGTTTCGGTGTTTTTGGACTTGGCACTCAATTGAACTACCTTGGGGAGATCTTGAGCAGGAGTGTGGAGAACTTTGGACATTGTCTAGGGACCCAGACTGAGCCGCCAAGTCGGACAGAGCTAATGGTGTTCACGTGTGGGCCTCAGGGAACCATTGTGAGAGACCTGCCCTGGCAAGCTCCGCCCCCAGGATCGCAGAGCAAGGATTGGGCAAGAGCTAGTAACCTAGTGACTGACCAGCCTAAAGGCGAGGACTGAGCTGCCTTACACCCTCAGGGGCAGAGTAAGACCAGTTTTGGAACACTGGAGCCACAGGCTGTTGCCCTGGGTAGACGGCCGTGGCATCACAGCTCATAGCAACCTCAACTCCTAGGCTTGGCACTGCTCAGACCTCCATAAAAGCTGTGCCACGACCCCCAACCCATGACCTGTGCCCACCAGGACTCTGCATGCCCTGACCAGGAACTGCGGGAGCCCCACAACCTTGCATCCTCCCTCCTGTACCTTCCCTGCCTCCACACCAGCCCACTCGTCTGGGCAAGGACTCTGGTAGATGTGTGCCCTCTAGAGCCCTCCCTGCCTCTGCGCAGAGACCTTCTCCTGGCCAGAAACTGCTGTAGCCTTTGGCTCTCTGTGCCAAAGTCACTGGGTGCCAGGCACTCCCAGAACTGTGCACACAACCTCCCATCCTATTGCTGGATCCGGGTGTGTCACACTATGGAGCTACTCCCACAACCAGAACTCCCCGTCTGGGGCAGCCCCAGAGGAACTACACAGGGTCACTCCCTACAAAGATCCAACAACAATAAAGTGATCCGGCTGGGGTCTAATCTTGAAGAGACACCTCCCCAACTCTGAGGATGGGCAGAGGCAACGGTCATCCGTTGAAAACAATCATGAGGCAAAATCAACAGAAAAACTCGAGAAGAATAGATGAACGCTCCCAAGGATCAATGGGCAGACACAGCACAAGATCCCATGCACAAACAAATAGCTGACATGTCAGAAACAGAATTCAGAATCTGGATAACAAATAAGATCGAATTAGAACTCCAAGCAGTAACCCAAAAGATATCTCAACAATTCAACAAATCAAAGACCAAATGACCAAAGATTTTGACACATTAAGAAAAGAAGTTGCAGCCCTCAAAGATCTGAGAAACACAGTAGAATCCTTCAGTAACAGGATGGAGCAAACAGAAGAAAAGATTTCTGACATTGAAGACAAAGCTTTCCAACACTCCCAAACTCTCAGAGAGGAAGAAAAATGGAGGGCAAAAACAGATCACTCTCTCAGAGAGCTCTGGGATAATTTAAAAAAAACCAATATTCATCTTTAGGGATCCCCAAAAGCAACAAAGTGGCTTCACAAGGCACAGAGTCTCTTCTCCATGAGATTATGAAGGAAAACTTTCCAGACATGTCAAGAGATTCTGAAATTCAGATAGCAGACAGTTTCAGACCTCCAGCACGACTCAACTCGAATAAGACATCTCCCAAACACATCACTAAAGTTAATATGAAGGAAAAAATTCTGAAAGCTGCCAGACGAAAGAAAACCATTACCTACAAGGGCAAGAATATTAGAATAACTGCAGATCTCTCTGCTGAAACCTTTCAAGCTAGAAGAGGATGGTCATCGACTTTTAATCTCCTAAAACAAAATAACTTTCAACCCAGGATCCTATATCCAGCTAAACTGAGTTTCATTTATGACGGAGAAATTAAATACTTCAATGACATTCACATGTTGAAGAAATTTGCCATAACTAAACCAGATCTCCAGGATATTCTCAGACCTATCTTCCATAAAGACCAGCGTAATCCTCCACCACAAAAGTAAACCCACCCTGAAAATTTTGTTCAAACTCCAACTTGCACATTTTGCATGTTGCAAAAGGATTAAAAACCTCCACTGGACTCTCGAAAGACTTATCAATACTCTCAATTAATGTGAATGGTTTAAATTGTCCTCTAAAGAGGCACAGGTTGGCTGACTGGATACAAAAACTCAAGCCAGATATCTGCTGCATACAAGAATCACATCTTACATTAAAAACAAATATAGACTCAAGGTGAAGGGTTGGTCATCTATATTCCAGGCAAATGGAAAGCAGAAAAAAGCAGGTGTTGCAATCCTGTGCGCAGACACAATAGGCTTTAAACCAACCAAAATAATTAAGGATAAGGATGGACACTTCATATTTGTTAAAGGTAATACTCAATATGATGAGATTTCAATTATTGATATTTATGCACCCAACCAGAACACACCTCAATTTATAAGGAAAACTCTAACAGACATGAGCAACTCGATTTCCTCCATTTCCATAGTAGTTGGAGATTTTAACACCCATTTATCAGTGCTAGATAGATCCTCCAAAAAGAGGCTAAGCAAAGAAATCTTAGATTTAAACTTAACCATTCAACATCTGGACTTAACAGACAGCTACAGAACATTTCATCCCAACAAAACTGAATACACATTCTTCTCATCAGTGCACGGAACATACTCCAAAATTGACCACATCCTAGGCCACAAATGTAACCACAGCAAATTTTTAAAAACAGAAATTATTCCTTGCATCTTCTCAGACCATCACAGAATAAAAGTTGAACTTAATAACAACAGGAACCTGCATACCCATTCAAAAACATGGAAACTAAACAACCTTATGCTGAAGGATAGATGAGTTATAGATGAGATTAAGAAAGAAATCACCAAATTTTTGGAACAAAACAACAATCAAAACACAAATTATCAGGATCCCTGGGACACTGCAAAGGCAATCCTAAGAGGGAAATTTATAGCACTGAAAGCCTTCCTCAAGAAAACAGAAAGAGAGGAAGTTAATAACTTAATGGGACATCTCAAGCAACTGAACAAGCAGTTCTCAAGCAACACTCCAACCCCAAACCCAGCAGAAGAAAAGAAATAACCAAAATCAGAGCAGAATTAAAGCCTTAAAGAAAGTTGCAGCCTTACAGAAAGTTGGAGACTTTACCTCTTTCATGTTTACATGGATGGAGCTGGAACATATTCTCCTTAGCAAAGTATCCCAGGAATGGAAGAAAAAGTATACAACATACTCAGCTCTACTGTGAAGCTAAATTATAGCTTCATATGAAGGCTACAGCCCAACAATAGCACAAGACTATGGGGAAAGGGCCAAGGAAGAGGAAGGGAGGGGGGAGGTTTTGGTAGAAGGAGGGTAATGGTTGGGGCCACATCTATAGTGCATCTTGGAATGGGTACAGGCGAAACTTAGTAAATGCAGAATACAAATGCCTACATACAGTAACTAAAAAAATGCCATGAAGGCTACGCTGAACAGTTTGATGAGAATACTTCAGATTGTATATGAAAGTAGCACATTGTACTTCTTGATTACACTAACATACACAGCTATGATTTAACGATAATAAATTAAAAAAAAATTTAAAAAAATCTGTTATGGGCTGGAGACCATTGTTTGAGATTAACTTTTTAAATCAGTATGTATACCTGGAGCTTTAGCATCCAATGGACCTATGTTCAAATTGAAGTTGTGGGGATAAATCATAGTCAAGTCCCCTAGTTTCTTCATCTGTAAAATGGAAGAAGTTCATTAGGTAATTCCTACAATTTTAAGACTTAGAATTTATTTATATAAAATACTTGGCACACAGGCTCTGAAATAGCTATGAAATAAGTCATATCCGAGTGGCGCCTATGGCTCATTAGGTAGGGCGCTGGCCCCATATACGGAGGGTGGCAGGTTTGAACCCAGCCCCAGCCAAACTGCAAACAAACAAACAACAACAAAAAAAAACAACAGCCGGGCATTGTGGCAGGCACCCATAGTCCCAGCTACTTCGGAGGCTGAGGCATGAGAATCAGCTTAAGCCCAGGAGCTGGAGGTTACTGTGAGCTGTGATGCAACAGCACTCTATGGAGGGCGATAAAGTGAAACTGTCTCTAAAAAGAAAAAAATAAATGAAATAAGTAATAGCCTGATCTATGGAGAAGTTATCTATGGTATGTGCTATTGTCTGGAGGTCCTCATAAATCATTTGAGACTAGTAGATACCAGAATAGATATTTGTTTTGCCCAAAGCAAATAGTAAAGACTAAAAAGCAGGAAGGCCTTATAAAAAGTGTCTTTAAGAATAAGTGGACAAGAGCCCAATGGAGCTTCTAGGTTACTTCAGAAAGGTAAGGAACTTCAAAGACAATGATGGCAAGAAATTTCTAAAAGCCCCTGAACCAGGGCAGCAATTACTTACAGGGGTGGGGCAGCTAACATGAATGAAGGGAGTGGGTCAAAAAAAATTAACTTCCAGAAATGTAATTTTCACTAAACTATGTTGTGGGTATTGATATATACCTGCACATATTGGATTTTAAATTAAAAACTCAAGTGGAAAATATAAAATTTTGGTAATTTTTTAATAGCTTGGTCTCCTTTGTCTTGGAACTAGAGGCATGATGATACCTTTATGTACCAAGAAGTCAATTTTAGGTCTTAGTGTACCACAATGTGCAGTGCAGAAATTAGCTTTGAATCCTTTTACTGGGAGTGGTTAATTTGATCCTAGTTCATAATGGAAAACAACTATTTAGAAATGCAGGCATTTCCAAACAGAGAAGTTTGGTATTTTACTCCCAAGGTATTTGTAGAATTCTGATATTTCAATGACATCATGTTTCATTTTCCGTACCAATTCAGTATCTTCATTATAGTTTTTCTTTCACACCATGAACATTAAGGCTAAGAAAAATATTAGTTCATTTTCGTAAACTGTGTCAGAGACAAACTCTACAATTTTGGGAATATAATTCAGGCTACCACTTTCATTTCTTGGAAGCCAATTTTAGTACAGAAAAGTCAACCAGTTTCTCTCTTGCCAAATGAATTTCCCAAAGGCATGATTTTTTCCAGGAATGAGCAAATACATATATTTACGAAGGTGTTTCAGAAGAGCCATACACATCAGTTTTTTTTTTTTTTTTCAGTATCTTGAGTATTGTACCTTAAGTAAGCCAATCAATCAACCTCAAATAATAGGGCAGATTTCTGTAATATGCACTTAATAATTCACCAAGCAAAGCATTCAACTGTGTTTTGTACAAACCACATTAATTCATTTTGAATTTGGCACTAAGAGAATCCTGAGGAGTGATACAATAAAACAGCTTCAAATTTAGGTTCCTGGAAAGTGTTTCTCCTTCAATTTTAACAGTTCAACACCATTGCAGAAACACTACAGTCATATTTACTAATTTTGACCAATCAATATTAAAAACTTTAAGACTTTTCTTAACACACAAAATCCAGGTATTTCCAGGTGTACCTGTGATAGGCTTCAAAAAAGTAAAGTCCAAAAGAGGCTACACCAAAATTCTTAACACACGTATAGCTAGGTGCAATGGTTCTCAAACTTTAATGTGTATCAAAATCAGCTGGAGGGCTTGTTGAATGGATAAGCCCCACTACCAGTTTCTGATCAGTTGATCTGAGATAGGGCCTAAGAATTTGCATTTCCAAAAAATGTCCAGGAGTGATAGTGCTGTTGGTCAGGGGCCATACTTTGAGAACCACTGGCTAGACACACAGCTAAATGTATGGCTATGAGGGTGGTGTTTATATTTGTTCTAATCAGCTGCTATCTAAAAATTTACAAATAACTTGAATTCTTGACCCAATTTGTTCCTAAAATGGAACAATACTTTCCTCCTTTGTAAATACTTCCAACATAATTTCCACTGTACTCAACCAACACTCTTTTATGAAACTAACACATATAAAACATTTTCAAGCCCTGGCAAGTTTTTTTTTTTTTTTTTTTTTTAATTAAAGCATAGCTATGTAAAATGGTATTATCATGTGGCAGCATACATTAGTTTCATATACCCGTTGACACGGTGATATCACACTGGTTAAGATAGCCTTCCTGGCAATTTCACAGTCATTGTGTTGAGACATTTACATTCCACATTTACTAAGGAGGGGGATTGGTGAGAATACATTTGTGGTGCATCTTACAATGGTATATATGTGCAACTGAGCATTTAAAGTTGCAAGGGATACCGAGATGGGAAACATACAAAAAGCAGACAAGGTTCAGGGGAAGCAGGAAGGAATTCAAAGAGACAAAAAGCTTCGTATGCAAGATACGTATTGTTTTGGTGCTGTGCATACTGGTGAACAGGGAGGAACGCTGAACCGAGCTTTGAACATGCACTTGTTTGCTTCCTGCAGTAGCCCACTGAGAGATCTTCTCCCAGAAAGCCTCATCACAAACTATGGAGACTGTGATTTCTTTAAGTCCACCTCCTTGTTTAAAGCGTTCCAACAACTGAGAAGGACCTGCCTGACCTCTCAGAGACTCCAGCTTCTTCCTGCTGCCTGCAAAGTCCCAACGTTTTAATTCTTTCTTTCAAAAATAGTGGGACATGGGATACACGCATTTTGAATTTGAATGTCAGCTCAGCTAATTTTTGGATGCAAGCTCCGGAGATTCACTCTAACAAAACCTCTGTTATCCTTGCACTCTTTTCCACTTGACATGCTCAGCTTGGTGAAGAAATTAAATTTTGTGTTAGGACATAGTTTGTGGACCATTGCATTGTGACTTGTGTGTGTGTGCTTAAATACATTCTTGCATATGTACGCAGACAGAGAGGTGATAGATTTACTTCTTCCTCTGTTCTCACAGTTCACTGGTTAACCCATCGTCCCCAATCACAAGCCTTTGAGAAATGCCACATGTGGAGGTTTATACTCAAGGTTGACACTCAATGTCAGAATGTTTCTGATGATTTGCATGCATGCACATCAGTGGTGATTAATTAGTTCCAATTTAATAGTACATGCGCCGTTTATCTACTCTTGTGATACTTCATTTAGAAGAATGGTCTCCAGCTCTGTTTATGTTAATACCTTTTTTTTTTTTTTTTTTTTTTTTCTTTGTGGCTGAATTGCACTGCTTTGGATACATATAATCCAGTTATGTAATGATGGGCACTTGGTGGTTTTCAAGCCCTTACAATTGTGAATTGTGCTGCTATGAACTTTTGAGTGCAGGTGTTTTTCTGTTTGTTTGTTTGTTTTTGTAAAATGTCTCTTTCCCCCTTTGGGCAAACACACGCAGTAGTGTAAATTTACACCCAACAGCTACAGTGTAAGCTATCTGGGTGATGGGCACACTTAGACCTTTTACTCAAACTGTAAAAAAAAACTGAAAACATTCGTAACCGTACCTGGCTGAGAAGGTGGTAAGGATTAGAGGGAGATAGAGGAAGAGGTTTGTTAAAAGACAAAAGCAGCCAGATAGTAGGCCTAAGTCCCAGCCATCTATAGCCCTGTACGATGGCTACAGTTTACAACGACAGGTAATTTCAGTTAGCCAGAACAATGACCTTCAATGCTCCCAACACAAGGAAGTGATAAATATTTGAGACAATGAATAGGCTGTAATAATTTCCTCGATGTAATTCACTGTACATTTTACGTATCACAACACCACTGTATACCCTACAGTTATTATCTGCCTATTAATAAAAATAAAATAGCATATTATAAAGGAAAGCGTAGCATATATAATATTCTGACAGTAGTTTGGGGCTTTTTGCCTCCCACTTACCATCATGCTCTTGATTTTATTTCATGTTTCTTTTTGGAAGTGTGATACAGTGGTTACACCCAGGGTGCTTGAGGTGAAAAGCGTCTGAGATGTGTCTTTTCGGAAAAACGGTCACCACCTGCTAGATGGTGGATTTTCTTATCTAAGAAGTCATGATAACATGTGTTTTAGTCTGATGAAGCTTCTAGAACTAAATGCCTTAGACTGAGTGGCTTATAAACAGACATTGATCACTCCCAGGTCTGGAGGCTGAAGATCCCGGTGTGGCAGGTGCTGTGAGTGGTGGGGACTCAGCTCCTGGTTCATAGATGGAGCCTGCTGACTGTGTCCTCACATGGGGGAAGGGGCCAGGGAACTCTCTGGGGTCCCTTTATAAGGACACTGAGGCTTACAAACAACAGATGTTTACTGCTCACAGTTCTGGAGGCTGAAGTTCAAGATCCCGGCATGGCAGGTGCCGTGAGTGGTGGGGACTTACTCCCTGGTTCATAGATGGAGGCTTCTCACTGTGTCCTCACATGGTGGAAGGGGCCAGGGAGCTCTCTGGGGTCTCTTTCATAAGGACACTGAGGCTTATAAAGCACTTGATCTTATTGCTCACAGGTCTGGAGACTGAAGATCAAGATCCCGGCGTGGCAGATGCTGTGAGTGGTGCGGACTCGCTCCTGGTTCATAGGTGGCGCCTTCTCGCTGTGTCCTCACATGGTGGGAGGGGTCAGGGAGCTCTGGGGGGCTCCTCCCACCCATGAGGCTCCACCCTCAGGATTTTATCACCTCCCAGGGGCCCCGCCTCCTTACACCATCACCTTGAGGGTTAGAACTTCAGTATATCAATTTGGGAGGGGGACAAAAACATGAAGTCCATAGCAATATCCTACAGTAGTGCAAGAATTTGTAGGAGGCACCTGTGAGAAATACTTTGGCAATAAGAGATTGGGGAAGGGATTTCACATCATTGGCTCTGATTAGTGAGACGCAGGAGAGCAGGAAAGTGTGTACGTCATTGGTTAGCAGTCTCCACACCCGTGGTGTAGGTGGCCATAGGATCACTTCCATAACAAATAGCTTTGGGGCTTGTCCTTTGGCTCTGCTTCTTGTTTGGAGGACACCTAATCAGCCCTCCCCTACTAAGACTGCTTCTGAGAGATGGCTGCTGAGATGCTGCCTCCTACTCATATCCACTGTGACTTCTAAGGTGCTTGGGCACCTGAGACCTGAATGACACCTACCTCAAGTAAGCTGGTGCAGTGGTCCATGTCCAGATAGTTGAGTGTGCCAGTCTGGAGACCTAGCATCCCGGCTCCAACGAGGCCCTGGGTCAGGCTGGAGACGTGGCCCCGTGGACCCGGAGAAGAATTGAACGTTTTGGTTACATCCATTGTTGTTGTGCATTTAATGAATGCCTGTCACACTCTGATTGCTTACAAAGTATGATATCAATTAACGATTACCTAATTGATGAGGGCAATGCCTTATATGTACGTGATCTGACCTACATATCCTCTCCCCTATATATTTGCAAATGTGTATGATTGTTGATTAGGTATCTGGTTTCATTTGAGTACATGGTTGAAAAGTCATATCCTGTAGTTAACCCATTCTTCCCCATTGGAAAAGGAGGATGAAGGCCCTTAGCACCTGCATTGTGGAATGTGTTGTGAAACTTGCTCTGCTTTTGAGATATACGTTTCCTACCCACATCCTAAACATTTTGTGTGTCTTTGCTATCATGCCTTTAGACCCAAGAA
Organism: Loris lydekkerianus; assembly: GCA_963574355.1. Taxonomy (NCBI): domain Eukaryota; kingdom Metazoa; phylum Chordata; class Mammalia; order Primates; family Lorisidae; genus Loris; species Loris lydekkerianus. The sequence continues at coordinate 16,120 of CAUYPK010045815.1, forward strand.
GAGAGGAATAAAACATGTGCAGTAAAATTCTGTACTGTTTCTAGAAACAACCTGTCTTCCTCTAGTTACTCTCTGGGATACAGGACACAGACTCAGCTGAGATTGTGTTATTTCTGCCCTGTCAGTTAACACCTTCAGACAGAAACACAGGCGGGATGTGCCAAGGAGCACAGGCGCTAATAACTCAGCTGGAAACATTTAATGCACCAGTTATTGTAAAGGGAAAAATGGGTGTAACTATGAAAACACAAAATTACGATCGGCTCTTTTAAATAATTCCTGTTGCCAGAGACTTCTGGACAAATTACTTAAAATACATCACTCTCCACTATTGGCAATTAAAAATGTGAACTTATAATGTAAAGGAGGGAGAGACAGGAGGGGAGGCAGAGAGAGAGAGAGAGAGAGAAATTTTGGACATTTCTCTTGCAATTCAAACATCATTTTGATCCTTAGCACAACATTTCAAAACAAATTGCAAATGTAAGTTTGGAATCTACACTCAGTGTCTAGTAACACAGGAATTATGCTCTACAAAAATTTAAAGTACATTAAAATTGAGTTTTAACATTGTAAAATTAACTGGACGATTTGGAAGGCAGGGCATTGTGAATTCACTAGATACCAGAATATTCCAAAATCTTTCCTTGTTATCAAGTTAATTCCAAGAGCACAGAGTAACTAGGGGTAGACCATTAAAAGATTTTTTTGTAGGTTCTTGTAGGAGAATCAGTTTATGAAAGTAACAGATATTAACACGTTAGCACTTGAGATCGGGTTGACTTTCTTTTAATATTTTTTTGCTATCTTAAAATAGCTAGCGTACACTTTCTAACTTTTCTGTTATTACTTTTCCAAGAGGGTTGTTTTAAAAAGTGTATGAACATCATCTCAATACCTCCTTTAATTACGACAAAGTATGGTATTGATGATGAATTCATTCATCATCTGGCATATAGGTTACCAATGAGTAAATTATATATGTTATTTCTTTAGTTTTCCAAGCCTCACTTAATTGGTTTGAGATGGAGTCTTCCCTCTTTGATTAAAAAATTGTGGGGATCCATTTTTTCAAAGTTTTTAGATTATAGGGACCAGGTAGAGTTAGCTACGGAAAAGAGGAAAAATATTGTATCTTACTTTCATTACTTCTCTTGAAAAAGCTATTCAGTTTTGTTATACCGGTTATGTGCATGTATTTTTATTATGCTTAAGGCATATACACATATAATTTTTTATTCCCTTTCCTACAAATATTTTTAAAAATGAATCGACAATTATATCCTGGTTCTTGGGAGGTCATTTTTTTTCTGGTAGAAAAAAAATATATTACTTTCACATCTGCAACACATTTATAGCTGTTTAATGAGATATATTTTTTTCTTACAAAAAAAAAAAAAAAAGAAAAAAGTGATTGAAGCATCCTTGAAGTTGTATGTTTTTTAACACAAAACACGGCTCAGGAAATTCTTATTCCCAAAAGAATATTGTCCCCAGTGTTACATAGATATCCCTTCACTTCTCTTGTTCTCTAAATTGGCGCCACAGAAATATTCACCTGTCCTTGCAATTTACCATATTCTCAAAGCTCACAAGACGTAATGCTTGCCCCCAAGACCTGCTGACTCATGTCAACAACTTGTCTGCTACCAATGACTTTTCTGTTCCGTACCCCGTATAAGCACGTGAATATCCTTTCTTAAACCAAAATAAGCTGAGAGAACTATCCCATCTGTAGACTAGACAGAGAGATAGACTACACATTGGTAGAAATTCCCTTAGTCTCAGCTACTTTCTTCATGTGCTTTGAGCACCATATTTGCCAACGTGCGTTTTTTACATGTAGCCAGCCTATTATCCAGTTATAGCACGTCTACTGTTAGGGGACGTATGACCTTGAGATTGGTAAAGTCGAATGCCACCCTACCCTCCCACTTTAGTGAATACACGTCACTTTCTGCAAATGCAAAATCAGCTGATATTTTTATAAGTTTCCTCAGATGTTTCAGATGCCCTTTTAAAAGAATTAATTCAGTGCTACTTATTTGAAGTCCAACAGGTTAATTGCACCTTCTCCACACAGGTGAAAAAAAGTGATTTTTATTATCTGCCCTTCAGGGAGTATCGCCTGTGGTAGTTTCTCCTTCCCGGATTAAAACGAGAGAAGTTACGGTGCATCTTAGAAGGGTACAGGTGGAACTTACGAAATGTAGAATATAAATGTCTGTACACAATAAGTAAGAAAATGCCGGGAAGGCTGTGTTAACCAGTTTGCTGAAAATATTTCAAATTGTATATAAAACCAGCACATTGTACCCCATGATTGCATTAATGTGCACAGCTATGATTTAATTTAAAAGAAAAAGAGAGAGACAGAGAGAGAGAGAGAGAGAGAGAGAGTGTGAGAGTGACTTTGGGACCCCAAAAGGCTGATCCAATATTAATGATGAACTCCTGAAGGCCGTCACACACCAGGAGAGAGTTTGGCAGCTGTGTGGTTGGTTCAGGATTCCTTTGAACACGTGACCCCTGACTGCTCTTTGTTACTCCATTTTTCATATCAAGCTAATGATCAATTCTGCAGAGCCTAACTTAACAGAGATCGCAACATCTGTGTGGCCTTTGGCCATAACAAAGAGCTCATGTCCCAGGTGATACATGACATTTGTTTGATGTAGACCCTCTGGGGAGCTTTATGTATGATATTCAGCAATATTCTCTGCCCAAGGTGAGCCCTTGAAAATATCCTACCATAGCTTCATGAAGCATTCCAATTAACAAGAAATACCAGGTACAAAAGGGTGAGCACCCATCTTGATCTCCAAGGGCCATGAGTTATATCACTGTTAAACATGTAAGTGCTGTGTGATATTGGATTCTCACTTTTTTTTTTTTTTTTCTGAGACAGAGCCTCAAGCTGTCACCCTGGGTAGAGTGCCGTAGCATCACAGCTCACAGCAGCCTCCAACTCTTGGGCTCGAGCGATTTTTCTGCCTCCGCCTCCCGAGTAGCTGGGACTACAGGTGCCTGCTACAACACCCGGCTATTTTTTGTTTGCAGCCGTCATTGTTGTTTGGAGGGCCCCAACTGGATTACAACCCTCCAACTCAGGTGTATGTGCTTGGTGCATTAGCTGCTTGAGCTACAGGTGCCAAGCCGTTGGATTCTCACTTTTAAGTATTATTATATTGAAGTATTTATCATCAGGAATAGGGGTACCTCCACATTGTAAAATCTGTACACAGCATGTGTACAGAGCACGGGTACACAGACAGGTGGATACATATCAGGGTCTGATAATGATAACTGTACCTTCATGTTGCCACGTGAAATACGCCAGGTACAAAAAGATAAGTGTCCTAGGTTCAAAATACAAACCAAACATCAAAAGCCTTGTCCTCCCTACCACCCCCCCAAAAAAAGACTGGCTCGGTACCCGTAGGTCCGTGGTTACAGTGCCAGCCACATACACTGGGGCTGGTGGGTTCCAGCCCGACCCTGGCCCGCTAAACTGTCACAACCCCTAAGGCTCTGGTCTCGGTCACTGCAGGAAGAAACGGGGTGTGACACAGATTAGAAGTATAAGCTTGCGGGAGGAGGGCTAACTTAAGTGCAGGGTAGCCCCGAGCCCCCTCTGCAATGGCCATTTAGTAAGGTTATACACAACAGGTCTGGAGAGTTAAGGTCATTACATATGAGGGCTGCATGTGTAAGGATTGCCACATGCTCTTTTCTCACATGTTCTTTCCTCACAACCCCCATAAAAAAGTAGGAAGCATTAATGTTTAACACATGCTTACTAGTGAGTGACCGATCTTACTTCATTCCAAAACACTAAGTTACTTGGGGGCTTGCCCCTAAGTCACAAAATGTCTCTAGGCTTGCCAGGAGACTGTCCTGTTCTCAGCATTTCCTTTGAAAGTGATAAGAATCAGTGACTGTCCTTTGCAAGCATGGTGTCCATTCCTCTACACTAAACAACAACAACTACAATAAAAAAAAATAACTGGGCATTGTGGTGGGTGCCTGTAGTCTCAGCTACTTGGGAGGCTGAGGCAACAGAATCACTTAGTCCAAGAGTTTGAGGTTGCTGTGAGCTGTGACACCACAGCACTCTACTGAGGGCGACATAGTGCGACTCTGTCTCAAAAACAGAACAACAACAACAAAAAAAAACCACTGAATATAAACTACTACATTATTGCTGCTTCATTTATACTGATTACATATTGTCTAAGACTTTGTGTATATTGAGTGCCATGAAATAGATTTCAAGAATTTATTCCTCATATGTCTTTTCTTTATAATATCGCTATTGAAATGTTTCTCTTCATATCTGAATCACATTGGATTCCTATTGGTATTGCTACAATACGGGTATGTACACAGATTTTTATCACAATAGATCTTATTGCGATTGTATATGGATTTTTATATTTTTTCATTTATGAAAGTTAAAAATGTAAGGAAGTTAAGTATCTGCCGCTGTGAAAAATGTCAAACCAATTACGGCACACCCATAGCTTAGGATTCCTCAAAGTGCTTTAGAAAATGACTTACATTCAAGTCTTATGACATCCAAAGTTTCACAGATTACGGTTATCTCAGGGATTAGCAAAAAGATCCTCAAATAGTAATTCAGGAAGGGACATGTAAATTGTACAAAGTTAAAATTAACTTTATGTTTTTCCTGTTTGTTTTAATATGTAAATTCTGTACCATTTGAAATTGTATGCATTTTTATATTACTCTGATTAGAATACATTTAAGTGTGCTTAACCTCAATATGTTCATTAAAGCTGTAATTATATTACAAACATCAATTTTTTTGCATCCAGTCTGTCCACATCTTGCTAATGAGAGCAGAGGACAGCACATATTTAAGAATAATAGCTAAGTGTGGCGCCTGTGGCTCAAAGGAGTAGGGCACAGGAGGTGGCGGGTTCAAACCTGGCCCTGGCAAAAAAAAAAAAAAAAAAGAATAATAGCTAAGATGCCTCTAAATTAGAAATGCACTTTACCTTTGACTCAGGATCTCCAAGATCTAGGAACATTAGATTCATTATATCAGAAATTGTGTGCAATGAACTATTCACATCAATTTATTGCAACATTATTTACAATGGCATAAAAGTGACAGTACCCTAAGAACCAATCGATGCAAGATGGTTTTCTTTATGGTACATCTATAAAAAGGTCTGAGGTTGGTTTGCATGTGCCCAAATGGAAGGTTATAGAATTTCTATTATAAAGTGGAAAAAACAGAAATTGAAGATTGCATTTAGTATGCTACCATTTGCATAAAGAATAAATATTCACATGTGTTAGAGTAGTTTAAGTATTATATATAGTGGACACACACGCACATGTATTAAAGCATCATATATAACATTTATATACCCTTGTGTGCTATCTATATACACAAAGTTACTTGACATTTGCTGGGAATTCAGAATTAGCCCTGTTTCTTGCATCAAATGTGCCCTCTGCCTGTGTCTACAGGACTTCACCTATAGAGTTACCTGAATGCAGAGACTTCTGGAATCCTGGAGGTGGTCCATGTCCACCTGACACACAGGATTTGTAAGCACGGCAGCAATCTCTTTATGCTGAATCTGCAAATTTCAAGTCATGACTGGAGCTCATGGCAAACATTTGAGACACACAGCCACACTGCTGGATGATTAGAATCCTCCTTCTCTTCTGGTGTGGAACCAAATTGTATTTCCTGAAATGCCCGTGATAGGGCTCTAGGCCACGTGACTGTACTCGGAGAAAGAACTGTTTGGAGAAAGTAATTAAGGGGACAAATTTTCATAACGTTTTCTGAATTAAAAGAAAAAAGATAATAAATAAGGTAATATGAGGGGAATAAGGGTGGGGTCGTAATCCCACAGAATTGGGGGCCTCATAAGAAGAAAAGTTCTCTCTCATTGCCTCCCATTCTCCTTCCCACCATTTCACATGGAGAGGTTACAGGTGTACATTTGCAATCCAGAAGAAAGTTCTCACCAGAACTTGAGCATGTAGGCATCTTGATCTCAGACTTCCAGACAGCAGACCGCTAAGAAAATTAATTTCTGTTGTTGAAGCCACCTGTCTATGGTGGTCTGTTATGGCAGCCCAAGCTGCCTAAGATGCCTTCACTAGATGGTTTTATGCCTCCTGGACCATCACATTGAGAGCAAGTCTCTCAATTATTCATTCACAATTCCTTAAACATTCCTGCATTATTGTTGAATGCAAACAGGGGAGTAGCTGAATGCAGGCTCTCTGGCTCTACAAGAGAAGATTCAGCTGAGGAACTCTCTGGTACATCTCATGTCATATGCAAATTCCCATGTTCCCTAGGAAGGGAAATCTCCATCTCCTCAATCGGCTTTTTTTTTTTTTTTCCTGAGCCATTTCTGGCCTCATAGGGCTTTCCATTCCCCTGGAGCTGGAAGCCAGGTAGAAGACACCATCTTCCAATGTTCCTGTGGAGGAGAAAGTAGAAGACATTATCTTACCTTGTTCCCGTGGAAGGAGGAAGTAGAAGACATCCATCATCTGTCATGTGGAAGGAAGAAGTAGAAGACATCATCTTGCCTTGTTCCTGTGAAGGAGGAAATAAAAGACATGATTTTCCCTTGTTCTTGTGGAAGGAGGAAGTAGAAGACACAATTTTCCCTTGTTCTTGTGGAAGAAGGAAGTAGAAGACATCCATCATCTGTCGTGTGGAAGGAAGAAGTAGAAGACATCATCTTGCCTTGTTCCTGTGGAAGGAGGAAGTATAAGACATTCATCATCTGTCCCGTGGAAGGAGGAAGTAGGAGACATCATCTTGCCTTGTTCCTGTGGAAAGAAGAAGTAGAAGACAACATCTGCCTTCTTCCCTGTTGAACTAGGAAATAGAAGACATCATCTGCCCTCTTCCCTGTTGAAGTAGGAAGTAGAAGACATCATCTGCCCTCTTCCCTGTTGAACTATGAAGTAGAAGGCATCATCTACCTTTTTGTTGTGGAATGAAGAAATACGATAAAACATGGGCCTCTTTTCCTGTGGAATCAGGAATCCTGAATATTATAGCTTGCTCAGCTTTACTCTTTGCAAACATTAGTCTCTCTTCCAAACTTTAAAACACCATCTAGACACATTAACATCCTTGATTTCACCCAGACTAATTACATCCTATGCAAATTTTCTAATATGGATTCGTAGCTGTGAGACTGAGATTTTAGCTTTCATGTGACATTGTCAGGCAAATCTCTCTAATACCCTCTGATTAGATCAAATGGATTTGAAACAGCATCCCCAAATCCCATACGCATTCCTCATAATACCGCACTTTGTCATGACATAGTTATGAAATAAGGGACATAATACGAGCAGTCTCCAATAGCACACCCTCAAATCTATGCTATTCTGATTTTCCTGAATGAATGCTGAAGGTGATAGCAAGCAAAATAATTAAGGATTAGAAGCTTCCATAACAGAGGACCACAGACAGGTGGCTTCAACAACTTCCCTCCACCAACCAGTAAGATGGCGGAGGTGACAGACACTAAATTTTTTGAGGCGTATAAATGAATGAAGTGCCAAAAGTTTAGAAAATTACTAGCGTAATGTCTGAGAGCAACTAATTGTCAGGGAGAGAGGAAATTGAGGCTTAAAGAAAATTTTGCTACATAAACGAGGCACACACACTGCATTAAGGATGGTTTTCACACAAGGTCTTAAATCAATTGGAAGGAAAGCAGGTGGTCAAGAACTACACTGCCTTGGACAGGTTCACCAAAGACATTTTCCATTGCCTTACTTTTCCTTCATTGGTCATCTTTGCTGTTTTGGGGGAGAATGTAACAGTGGAATGAATACCGTGTAACCCACCCACCTGTCAGGAGTATGAAATGATTAAAGGTTGACTTGTGTCAATAAATGTTGGTTGAGAATAAAAGCCTCCCCTTGTTTTGGTCTCTTTTTGCTTTCCTAAGGTGTTTATTGAAACCCAGGAAGACTGCTGTGGCGATTAACACAGACTGGGAGTCGGTAATTGGCTGGTTTCAGGGTGGAGTGGCATATTTTCCACCCCCATTCTTTGTACCTCCTATAGTTTAATATCTGTACCAGGGACATTTAGAACATAGATGGAGGTGGGGACAGACGTCTAAGTCCTGTCTTTTTAGGTAACTACATCAGACAAGGAATTTGAGGTATATGGCAGGGTTTTATTATAGGTCACATATACAAAATCCATATCTTCCAGATTGCTCTATTCAGGGCAAGGAGGTTGAACTGCAGAAGGAAAGTCACAGACATAACAAATATGAAGTCATCTTAGACTGAATTAACATGGAAACGTCAGTGATTCTCTTTCATTTCCGGGCTCCTGAAAATAGGGGATTCTCTTCATTCATGTTTTTAGAATCTACAGGGCTTATCTCCCTAATCGCATGCTTTAAGGCAATTCTCAGAACGTAGACTTCCAAGGAAATCGAGACACTGAATTCAGTATAAAAACGACACACTTCAAAATGCTAGAAATAAAACTCTTCAATTTTCTTTTTTTTTTTTTGCAGTTTTTGGCCAGGGTTGGGTTTGAACCCTCCACGTCCGGTATATGGGCCCTACTCCTTTGAGCCACAGGCATCACCCAACTCTTCACTTTTTTTAGGATAAATTCAAGGGTAATGTAATTGGGATACTTTGGGATATTTGTTTAAACACAAATGGACTTTATGTTCAAGCAAAAAAGACAATCACAGTTTAAGTTGATATTTTTTGAAACGCAGGACACGTTTCGAAATGTGGGACATATTCATCGTCTCAATGACAATATCCATACTCTCCCTAAGAATTTTATTAATAATTTTAGCATTAAAAATATGATGGGCACGCACACACACAGAAATTAAAGTTGTTGAGGGAGAGATTTTGGCACACAGCAATGACGGAGTGATGCTATAGGTTTACATGTTTCATCCTTCAAAATAAGAAAATTTCTCAGCCCCTTCTATTTCTCCAAAGACGGGATACACCTGTGGTTATGTCTTACAACTTGTTTCCTGACAAGTTGTGGCGCTTTCCTATAAAACAACAGGTACAACTTGGATGGTTATAAATTAACAAGATTCCATGTGTGTTAATTGTGAAATAAAGAGATATTTCACCTGGAGACCTCTGCTTAATTGAAGGAACCAAGGGATGATATTAAGCCCCAATTAGGAGCTTTCTTTAAGGATGAAACTAGATCTTCATACATTATATCAGGGGTGGCAAACCAGGTAACAAAAAACACCTGACTGAGCATGTTATATTATGTGTTTAATATATTATTGTTAAAACTATATGCTTTTGTGTGAGTGTTTGTCTGTTTTGGCAGGTCACTGCGTTGTGTGGCTCTCTGACTCTCACAGTTTAAAATTTTGGCTCTTTGTGTCGAACTTGTTCGCCACCCCTGGATTAGAGTGTAGGAGACGGGTGTGATTGGGAGGTGGAGACAAGGCATGAGGTGCACAGAGGCCCATGGGATTAGAGTGCAGGAGACGGGTGTGATTGGGAGGTGTAGGTGAGACGGGAGGTGCACAGAGGCCCATGGGATTAGAGTGTAGGAGACGGGTGTGATTGGGAGGTTGAGACAAGACAGGAGATGCACAGAGGCCCATGGGATTAGAGTGTAGGAGACGGGTGTGATTGGGAGGTGGAGACAAGACAGGAGGTGCACAGAAGCCCATGGGATTAGAGTGTAGGAGATGGGTGTGATTGGGGGGTGGAGACAAGACAGGAGGTGCACAGAGGCCCCTGGGATTAGAGTGTAGGAGATGGGTGTGATTGGGAGGTGGCGACAGGACAGGAGGTGCACAGAGACCCATGGGATTAGAGTGCAGGAGACGGGTGTGATTAGAAAGTCTACTAGAAATGATTGGAAAATGTGCAGAAAACATATAGTTTATCAAGAAAATTATCTGTCTATTTATACATAGGGGGATATATTGATTTTTCTGTAAGAAACTAAGTCACATTTACATCAAATATTTTGGTTCTTATTTCTCTCTCTGGTCAATGTTAATAATATACTATATAATGAGCCCATTTTAGGATCAACATTTGAATTTCTTTTCTTATGCTCCCATGGGTAATACTATTTTCCAGAGCCCCAGAAATCTTAGCATATTGTCACTGAAGATACTCATTACAAAGGATATGAAAGATCAGTATGGTGACTTGAAGCAAGGATTATAATTTAATGGTTTAGGGAATGGAATTCCTGCACTGATTTCCAAACTGTACATTTTTCAGCCTACCCCTCATCTGACAGGTGGTTCTACCCTGCTATTTTGCTGGAATTAGTAACTTACCATATGTTTGCTGCTTCATAGTTTATGAAATCCTTTCACATACAGTCGCATTTAACCCTGGCAATAGTCTTAGGCAGTAGATAATATTATTCTCATTGATAGATTACATAGAAAGAGGCAAAACAATTTAGCCAAGGTCATTAAACAAGTTTTAGATTCGTGTCAAATTCAGGGATCTCTGTTCTTTTTCTGCTCCCTTAAGATACACAAGAGTCCATTTTAAAAATCTATTACTTAATAAAATGTCAGCTCACAGTAAGGAAGGAGGCAGAGGGCATCTTTTGGGCTTGTTGGACATGGTTGCCATTAAAAAGCTCTTAAGGTTGTAGAAAATGTTAACATAAAGAAAATCAACCATCATAAATAGTATAGTTCTGGGAAGCTACTCTTAGTTTTGTGCCACAAATTAGCTGGCACCTAGGGTGTAACTGGCCCTTGACCATTCCAGAGATGCCTTGAAATTGGTTGAAATTGAGAAGTTACATCATAGAGATTGAAGACGTTGAGTTCTACGTTCTGGTTCACTGAAATGGGGCGTGCTAATATCCTCAATTACCGCAAAATTTCTTCCTTACTTTTCTGGCACTCTTCCTTCTTATGTTTTTGAAAATTACTCAAAGGGAACTAAAAAGAAATAGCTTAAGAATTGTTGCATAGATCTTCCGAACATTGCTGAGAAGAAGCGTGGTACAGGGGTGGGAAGTACCATTATTGCTCTAATCAGGTTGCCGTGGAGGTAGGTTTCTAGCTTGGTTATTTGTTGCCCTGGATAAGACTTTGCCTTGATGAGGACGAAATGTGGAACCACCCTGGAGTACTGAAAAGGGGAAGCCTTTAGAGCAAAAGGACCAGGACAGCTCAAGCTGGTCCTAATTATTGATCCCCCAATGTGTGGATGATATCAAAGGTTGACTCCAGATGATGGTTGGAAAATGAAAACAATGGTTTTTAATGAAGTATAGATAGAGGTAGAAATGAAACAATATCCCCTCAATGGCAGCTGAGTAGTAGTTTCAACTAGATGTTTCCATGTGAAAAAGGGGACATGTCAAAGTTCAGTGATAAGTGACTCAGAAATAACCATTAAAGAGAACAGGTTGAAAGAAATGGCTGGTGGAGAGAGGGACATTCAGAAAGCCACCTCCCACCCCTAAATGTGAAGAGTTATATACAAAGTATACATGTTCTGGGAGATTACTATTGTTTAGCACAGTCAGTCTGCCCATGCCAATGTCCTATTAGTATGAGCACTTCATGGCACTTACAGTAGTCAGGAAGCATATACCTATTTTACTATGTTTTCAAGGTTTGTCTATAACTGAAAATAATTGGAAATGAGTATTTATTTAGTTTAGGTTGGAAGACAGTGAAGGAAGATAGGGACAGTTAAGATGTTTTGTAAAAATGTTACCCTATAATAAGAAATAAGAAACCAAATATGTAGGGAGGAAACATAATTGTATGAGAAACTTTAGATTACTATGTTATTTTGTAGAAAATGAAGAGAAAGGAATTTTACCTTCCTTAAATTGTTAAGTACTCATTGCTTCAAATTTCAGTTTAATCCTTAGAACAAAACTGTGACATAGGTATATATACTCTCAATGGCACAGAGGGAAATTGAAAATCAACAAGTTCAGGTCATGAGGCTAACAAGTTGTGGTTGAAATCAGTCCTGACAAACTCCAAAATTCATATTTCTTTTTATACTAAACTATATACTATACTATTGTACTATACTATTTTCAGGGAAATATTTCACCACGTCTTTTGTGTTTCCCAGTAGAAAACTATAAAATATCAATTCAGTTGTAGTATCCTTAGCAACCTTACCTAGTTTTAATTGGTGATCATTTTTAAAGCTAGAGGAAAATCTTAAGCAGCCTGACACAGTTATGTTCAATGTTTTTGTTGCTGTTGTTCACAACTTGAGTGAAGAAAAAGGCCTGCCTATTAAATCAACAGTAGACAACTACTTATGGGTGATATGGTCAAGTGAAAGATTATTGAAGGAGTTGTAATAGGCTTGGCTTGCTGGGATCAGAGAAGGAATGGGAAGATTAGGACAGATTGAGGCTAGAACTTGGGGGTGGAACCAGGACTTAGGGAACAGATCTAGCTGTAAGGTTGTTCTTGGAAAAGGGGTGTCTGTGGTTCAGTATCTAAGTTTCCAAAAGATACTGTGAGCCTGAGCTTGGTTGAGGTGCTATCAGTACCTCTAGCATTCTAATCTGTTGAGTAGCATGGAGATACTAAAATTTTCACATCAGAGGTGATACCCAGAACAAAGTGGATGGCTTACTAAGTATTCTACTCAGTTAAAAAATGACCCCAGCCAACAGCTAAAAGGAAGTTGGGCCATGCCCTTGCACAGAGTGGCTAACAATCAGAAAAAATAAGGCAAAAGCCAGTGACATCAAATGTTGATTTTGCATCATGTCTCACGGGTCCTGCTTATGGAATTAGTACAAACTCAGTGGGGCACGAGGTTTCAAGTCTGGGTTGAATAATGCATCCCAACATTTACCTTTGCTTTTGTAGTACAGATCTGTACCCAAACAATTTAACTTTAGTAATCATAATGTGTTAGACCATTCCTCTGATATGTTCAGTCCCACTTTAAAGAGATGTCCTAACTCATTTTGAAGTAATTGTATGTTGTGATTAAATGCAGAAAACACTAACTTGGGAATTAGAAGATGGCTCACTCACAGTTCTTAGCTTGTGATATTGAGCAAATCATTCCATCTCTTTGAGTCTTATTTTGTATCGATTATAAAAGAGGATAATAAGCCTAAGTCAGTGAGTCAATCTGCTCAACAAACATTTCCTGGGCAAGTGCTAGGTCCTGGGCTAGCCCCTGGGGATGCAAAATAATAAGTATCTGTCCCCTAAGACTGCAGTGTCTGGTAGGATTGTTGTAAAGAGTTGCTGGGTTCAAAGAGATGCAAATTACATACAATGCTGTGCCTGGAATAAGCCACTACATAGATGTGCGATAGTGTTACTGTGTCAGGTGCTGAGCCTTCATTAAGCCTGGAATATGATGGTATGGGACAGAACATAATGGCAAAGTATTGTATGGGGGCTGTAGTAGTCTCACTTTGCTTCTAATTTTTCTTCCTGCTCAGTGTATGTGTTTCTAAACACGACTTCCTTGAAACCAAAGAGATTCTAAGAAGCAATTAGAGTGTCACACCCATGCCATACCCTTTGATTCATTGGATTCTTCTCTTTTTCTATTATTTTGAAAATGCCCAAGCTGAAAGAAAGAAAGTACCAGGAAGTATCACAGCCACCAGTTACTGAAGAGCAGAAATTCACCAGCAAAATGGCCAACTGCCATACTGGGTATATTTTGAGGTACATCAAATAGACTGTTCTGATAATGTGGATTTGGAGGGAAGTGTGAAAGAAATAGAAGACTCAAGGATGGTTCTAGAGGTTTTGGCTTGGGAAACTGAAAAGATAACATTTGTTATCATTTAGGACGGGGAAGACTTCAGGGAGAAAAGGCTGGGAATGGGTAGAAAAGAGAATCTGTCTGACCACAGGAGGAGATGCCCATTAGGCAATTAAGTATGTGAATCTCAAGTTTGGCAAGGACATTTGGGGTAAAGATATAAATTTGAGGGTCATGAGCATCTTTTAAGGAAGAAACTGGGTGTGATCGGTAAAAGAGCCAAAAGCCCCAGTGACAGCAGTAGCACAGGTAACAAAAGCAAAAACAGACTAGTGGGAATTCATCAAATTAAAATGCGTCTGTACAGCAAAGAGAACCCACCAACAAGGAAAGAGACACCCTACAAAATGGGAGAACATATTTGCAAACCACACATCTAATGAAGAGTTAATGTCCAATAACTCTGTTTAAAAATGGGCATAGAACCTGAATAGCAAGGGAAAAGAAAGGTCTTTTTCTCACCTACCTCAAGGTTCATGGTTAAGACCCCTATAACGAAAGAGCAATTAATAAGTGAAAAGCATACACATTTATTTAATTTAAGTTTTACATGACATACGAAACTTAGGAAATGAAGACCAAAAAACAAGGAAATCTGTGTATTTTTATCTTGAGTTTAATGAAGAAGTGGATAGTTACAAAGAAGTATAATTGGACAAAAGGGGTATGAACTAATAATAATAAACTGGGGGAATTTAACAAGGCCTGTTGCTTCAGAGTCTTCTCTGCATCCCTGTGCCTTGAAAGGCAAGAACATTCCTTCCTCCTAAAAGGACCTCTGAAATTATGACCTTATTCAAGGAAGAAATATTTCTTGAGAGATTTATTACTTTTTCTTTCTTAAATGCTATTGCATCATATTTTGGGCAGCATGGTCTGACCTCCATCCATGGACATCTCTTAAAAGAAGACATACAAATGGCCAACATGTTTATTAAAAAATGTTCAACATCACTAACCATCAGGGAAATGCAAATTAAAACCACAGTGAGCTATCACCTCACAGCTGTCAGAATAGCTATCAGTAAAAAGAAGAAAGATAGCAAGTGTTAGCAAGGACATGGTGAAAAGAGAACTTCGTATACTGTTGGTGAGAATGCAGATTACTGGAGCCATTATGAGACATAGCTTAGGTACCTTGAAAAATTAAAAATAGAACTACCTTGTGATCTGACAATGTTACTCCTGGGTATGTGTCTAAAGGTAATAATGTCAGTGTGTCAAAGAAGTATCTGCACACTTCCACGTTCACTGCATCGTTATACACAATAGCCAAGGGGGGATCAGCCTAAGTGTCCATCAACAAATGAATGGATAAAGAAAACATGGTTTGTATAAGCAATGGAATACTTTAAAAAAAGGACATCCTGGCATTTGTGATAACATGGATGAACCTGAAGGATGTTATGTTAAGTGAAAAAAGCCAGACACAGAATGACAGGTACTACATGATCTCATTTACATGTAGAAGGTTTAAAAGCTAAAAAGTTGAACTCATAGAAGTAGAGAGTAGAATGTGGTTGCTAGGGGCTGGGGGTCGATGGGCAAGGGACTGGGGAGATGTTGGACAAAAGGTACAAAATTTAGTTAGGAGGGATATGTTCATATCTATTTTATAACACGATGTCTATAGTTAATCTCAATATATTGTATACTTAAAAATTGCTAAGAGAGATTTTAATTGTTCTCCCCACAAATAAATATGTGAAATAATGCAGAGATAGTATAATATTTAGTTTGCTTGGGCAGCACCTGTGGCTCAAAGGAGTAGGGCACTAGCCCCATATGCTGGAGGTGGCAGGTTCAAACCCAGCCCTGGCCAAAAACTGCACAAAAATAAAATAAAATAAAACAAAACTGTCTTTTAAAAAAATAATAATTATTAGTTTGCTTTAGCCATTTCACAATGTATTATGTTTCAAAACATCATGTTGTACATTATAATATATACAATTTTCATTTGTAAATTTTAAAACATTAAAAACTTAAAAAAAAAAAAAAAAAGCCTGGATCTAAAGGAGATGAGGGCTAGAAAGTGGAGACCCAGAGCACTCTAAGCACTAAGCTGTCAAAGAAAAAGAAAAGGAGAGACAGGAGAAAAACCTAGAAAGTGGTGTGTCATGAAAGTGAATGAGAAAAGCGTATCGGATAATAGCATCTAGCCAATTATGTCAACCTATCAGATGTAACTTATCAATTTATCAACTGTTAACAAGAGGAAGACTGATAAGTGAGTATTGAATTTAACAACATGGAGATCATTGTTGATCTTGACAAGAGCAGATTTAGTAGACAAGCAGGGAACAAAAATCTAGGTTGAAGAGAGCTTAAGAGAGATTGGAAAAAGAAGAATTTGAGAAAATATGTGAAAACACTCTTGGAAAGTTCTGCTTATAAACAAGATTAGAGGAATGGGCTAATAGCAAAAGTGGGGCCGAGGGAAGGTTGTTTTTTCTCTGGGGCTTTTAAACAAAGGTTGATAACAAGATACTTTGCTGTTTTGGGAAATGATCCAGTAAAGGAGAAGTTGATGTTTGAGGTGAGGGGAGAAGTACCAGGGACAGGTACCTGGAGGAGAGTCAAAGGTGGTGGAGCGGGTGGGCGGGTGGTGGACGTTTTCTGGATGCTTCTGTTTTTCTCAGTGGAGTAGGAATCAAGGTTGGAGTTGAGAGTGAGGATGGGAAGGAAGTGCTAGACTAGGATTAAAGAGTGAGTAGCAGGTGTGAAGTGGGCATCTGAGGAGCAGAAAGTAAATGGAGTAGAGCAATACAGTGCGATTGCAAGGTGCTATCAGAGGACTGTCTCAGGTTTCTGGTAGGGTGACCAGCTGTCCTAGTTCTCCTGGAACTCAGGGGTTTTCTGATGGTTGGACTTCCAGTGTGAAAACTTGAATAGTCCGAGGCAGATGGGATGGTTGGTCACCCTAGTTCTTAGTCATGGGTTGAAAGAAGTGAATGTGGTTCTGTTTTTTTCTGTAGCCATGAACAGCTGCAGGAGGGTAGGAAGATAGGATTAAAATCAGGAAGGGGAGAGAGAGAGAATAAATGAATTTGACCAGCATTGTGATGTTGCCAAAAAATACAACCAATTTGATCCACTTATTTCACTTCCACTTCTGGGTATGTACCTGAAAGAATAGAAAGAAGAATCTCAAAGCGATATTTGTAGATCCATGTTCATAATAGCACTTTTACAATAGCCAAGTGTGGAAGCAAATCAAGTGTCCAGTAACAGATGAATGGATAGACAAAACGTGGCATGCACAGGCAGTGGGAAATCATTCACATTGAAAAAGGAAGGAATTTGTAACACCTGCGGCAACATGAATAAAGCAGGATGTCATGCTAAATGAAATGAACTAGTCACAAAAAGATGAACATCGTATGATTCCACTTACAGGAGGCACCTAACCCACAGACACAGAAAGTGGAATGGTGGTTGACAGGGGCTGGGAGGAGTTGTTTAATGGAGACAGAGTTTCAGTTTTGCAAGACGAAGAATTCTAGAGATAGATGACAGTTATGTTTGTACCACGATATGGTTGTATTTCATACTACTGAACTATACACTTAAAATGGTTAATGATAAATTTCTAGATGTGATTAATTTCTATAAAAAAAAGATAATACAACAGTGAGGTGGAGGGAATTATGCAGTAATCGGAGCTAGTTTGGTGATGTATACTTTAGTGCTGGAGTTTTTTGTTTGTTTTTATTTGTTTTGGTGGTAATGGGGAGAATAAGATCAGGATTTTGGTTTGAGACATTTAAAGTCTGAGGTGTCTATTAGATAAACAGTAGATATTTTGAAAAGGTAATTAGATATGTGGGCGAGGACTTAGCTTTAGATAAACACTTGCGCTGAACAAGGCTATAACTCATGTTACGAGGCCTTAGGATTACACAGACACTGGCAAAGGTTTAAGAAGGCTTCCCCGAATCCTTACCAGGTTGTTTAAAATTTGTTTTTTAACTTATCATCAAAATAGTAGCTTTCAGACAAATTTACTTTTTTCTTTTTTTCCTTGAGGCAGAATTTCACTTGCTCACCCTGGGTAGAGTACCTTGGTATCACAGCTCACAGCAACCTCAGACTCTTGGGCTTGAGTGATCCTCTTGCCTCAGCCTCCCATGTAACTGGGATTACAGGCATCTGCCACAACATCCAGCTAGTTCTTCTGTTTTTAACAGAAACAGGGTCTTGCTCTTGCTCAGGCTGGTCTCAAACTCCTGACCTCAAGCGATCCATCCACTTTGGCCTCTTAGAGTACTAGGATTATAGGCATGAGCCACTGCGCCCAGCCAAACAGTCCTACTTTTTGAAATATGAATGGCTTATTTAAAAAATTGCAGTTCTGTGCCCCACCAATCCTACTCTCCACGTTTATCTTAGGTTTAGTTCTTTCTCTACCATTTTCCATATTTCTATTTCACTACTCTTCAGTCCTAAAGCCTTGTTTCCTCTATCAGCCTGGTATTTACCCAGATCTCATGCTTAATCTCTATACCTACTGATGGCCTCAGGAGGCTGCAGACCCCAAGGTCATCCGCATCACTAGCACTCTAATCCCCGTGAGTTTTGTGCATCCTCTCTCAGCCTTTCTCGCTCCCCAAATCCTTCCTCTGTACCCTGTGGAATTCACAGTGCTTCAAGAAAAACAATCCCCAGTGGTCTGTTTGTCCTATGAAAAGCTCCTGTTGAAATTGGACCCCCAGTGGTGGAGGTGGGGCCAAGAGGGAAGTGCGTCATGAGGGGCAGATCCCTCATGACTGGCCTGGTGGCTCCCAGCAGTAGTATGTTCAGGCAAAAACTCGCACCCCCTCCTCCCTCTCACTCTCTCCCATCACGTGCCACTCCTGTCCCCCTTCCCTTCTATCTTGACTGGAAGCTCCCTGAGGCCTTCCCCAGAAGCAGATGCTGGTGCCATGCTTCTTGTACAGCCTACAGAACTGCGAGCCACATAAATCTATTTTCTTAATCTCAGGTATTTTTTAATAGCAGCACAAAATGGACTAATGCATCCTCTATGTCCTCAGTCTCTCAGGTTAGTTGAAGGGGGTCAACACAAATATAATGAATATCAAAATAAATCTTATTATTTCCAAGCACTCGCCTAGGCTGAGCCTCAGTACAATATTTGTGCAATTTCAGGAATAGGGTTTTATGTCATACCTTTAAATGAGTGAATTTCAAATGTAAAACCAACAGCTCTATACTTTTTGCAGCATGTCACAATCTGGTCACGTACTTCTGTTATTGGACAAAAGTCCATTGTTTGTTTCATATTTTATACTTAGATTTTAAATTTTCAGATGAATCACTTTATTTCTTTTTAGCTGAGATTAAAGTTACCTACATGTAGAGGAATAATTGAAGTATATGTCTATTTGGGCCAAGGGGATAAAGGCCAGTAGAGGAATCTGATCAAAGAAATATGTATAGTATATATTTCAAAATCTCTAACTTTACCTTAACTATGGGATGCTATGCTGTAATGCAGAAAGGCAAGTCTTATAGTGCATCGCTTTTATTTATAATCATCATGGGAAGTCAATTTGTCAGTACTCTGGTCATGCACTGGAAAATTATATAATAAGCCCTGAGATAGATTATAGTGTCAAAATCAGGCCACTGTGGCTCTGATATTGCCCAAGGCAATTCAGAAATTCCTAACTGACCTTCATATTATGGACAAATTTCTACTCTTTCTCAGCATGATTTTTAGGGACTTTCTCTAACATGACGATTTGCAATATTGATCAAGCCAGTGTCCTATTCAAGTATCTCTTGCAAAATATCAGGCGTGGGATTTTTTTAAAGGTCAAAGTATAGGTTTTACCCCAGTACATTTCAAGAGGAAATTAAAGTGATTCTTCTTTCTCATCCTTCCAAGATGTGTCCAAGATGGGAAGAGGTGTGGGGAAACTGGGAGTGAAGGAGGTGGGAGGATTTATGGGGATGCGTTCAGTGGGTTGAGCTGGTGACAACTATGAGAAGACAGCAGGCCAGAGTGTCCCTGGGAAGATGAACAGATGGAGCAGAAATGCTCAGGGGCAAAGCAGCACTTCTCTCTGTGGGGCACTGAGAACCCCTCCTCTTCCTGTCCACTGAGGGATTCTATCAGTCAGGGCCCAGCAGGAGACTCCAGGGGCAATTTCCCTTTGAAGATTTGCTAACAATTTATCTCAGAAGAATGGTAATTGGAGAAAAAGCATACACAGTTATACATGTGTATACACAGGCGCCTTCAGAAGGAAGACCCAAAGATACAGGGGAAATCATCCATATTTAGCTTCAACAAAGTATGGATGGCCAATTAGAAATATGACTGGACAGAAAGAGTGTGATCTGATGCTAATAGACCGAGTGGGGAAATCCAGCAAGGTCAGTCTGTCTGGATTCTTCCCGGCCTCTCTGAGCAGCACTCCTGCCTTCTGGGTGTGGGGCAGGCAGGACTCTCCCTGGCATGGAAATGTTATGACCTACCGTCAAACAAAGTAGGTCAGATAATTTCACCATGGTCAGTTTTTACACAGAATATTTTTAGGTTTAAGATTTAGCTAGCATTTGAGAAAAAGGGTTCCAGTTTCTATGACCCACCTTGGAGAAGAGGGATTCTAGTTTTTTTGGCTACCTGGGGGTAAATGGGACTGAGAGACAGAAGGGACAGGTAAAGTTAGAGAAAAACGTTTGCTTCTGAGACTGCTTCTGATGCCATCATTTTAAGGTATTGTTTTCTGAGTCCCAATGAGACAAAAAACACAAAACATTTTTTAATAGGGAAAATTTAACATACAGAATTAATAAACCTGTTAAGAAAAGGTGTTCTGAATGGCACGGGTGGCTCAGTGGGTAGGGCGCTGGCCCCCTATACCAAGGGTGGTGGGTTTGAATCCAGCCCCGGCCAAACTGTAACAACAGCAACAAAATAGCCGGGCATTGTGGCAGGCACCTGTAGTCCCAGCTACTCGGGAGGCTGAGGCAAGAGAATCGCCTATGCCCAGGAGCTGGAGGTTGCTGTGAGCTGTGATGCCACAGCACTCTACTGAGGGTGGTAAAGTGAGACTCTGTCTCTAAAATAAATAAATAAATAAAAATAAAAGGTGTTCTAACTAGGATAAGGTGATATCTCGTGGTTTTAATTTGAATTTCTCTGATGATTAATGATGCTAAGTATTTTTTGATTTTTTTTTTTTTTTTTTTTTTTTTGCCATTTGTCTGTTTTTGAAAAGCTTCTGTTTGTGTCTTTTACCTACTTTTGTTTTTTTCTTGCAAATTTGTTTGAATTCTTTGCAGATTCTGGTTATTAGCCCTTTATCAGATGCACAGTTTGCAACTACAGTAGAACCTCCATAGCTGACCAACCACTTCCTTAAGCTGGCCTAATTTTCATAGACCAGACATGGACCACATGCACGTATCAGACAGTAGGCCTCAATCCTTGAGCAGACCACCTCTACGTGTTGACTAGTTTGTTACAGTCTATTGGGTGGTCAACTTACAGAAGTTATTGTAGTTTCTCCCATTCTGTAGGTTGTCTGTTTGCCCAGTTGATTATTTCCTTAGCTGTGACCAAAACAATAGATGTGGGCATAGGTGCAGAGAAAAAGGAACACTTACACATTGTTGGCGGGATTATATTATTATTCATATAATAATTCACTGTAATGATATGTACCATAATATACCATAATAACTATTTATAACTATTACATACTATAATAATTTATTATACATTATATTATAATTCATATAATCTCTATGGAAAATAGTGTGGAAATTCCTCAAAGCACTAAAAGTAGACCCACCATTTGATCCTGCAATTCTACTCAAAGGAAAAGAAATCATTTTGTCAAAAAGATACCTGAACTTGATTGTTAATTGCCGCACAATTCACAATCACAAAGATATGGAAACAACCCAAGTGTACATCAATACGAGTGATGAATAAAATGTGCTGTATGTATACCATGGAATATTGCTCAGCTGTAAAATGGTGATCTAAGGTCTTTGGAAACAACCTGTATAGAACGGCAGACTATTCTTCTAAGTGAAGTATCACAAGAATGGAAAAATAAACGCCATGTGTATTTGTTATTAAATTAGAACTAACTGATGAGCACACATGTGAAGTAAAACACAGTGGACATCAAGCCGGGGGGAGGAGGGGATGGGTAAAAACCTACCCAATGGGTACAATGAGCATTGTTTGGGTCATGGACACACCTATAGCCAGGACTCAAAAGTGATCCACGTAACCAAAAACATTTGTACCCCTGTACTATTTTGAAATTAAAAAAGAAAGAATTAATAGGGATTCCAGTAAATGAAGGATTGGCTAATACAAGCAAAGAGAATAGCAGATACAGGGAGCAGCTACCAGCCCTGGGGCTGACGTAGAGCACCCAGGGAAAAGACGATCCCTCCTGGGGCTGAGTCACAGATTTTGCGGAGGCCTGGGTATGTGACATTTGCTATAACATTGCTCTGGTGGGACTTGCTGGAAAGTTTTCTCTAGAGTTCTAGGGGAAGTCATCTTCACAGAGGTGTGGTGCCCCAGAACTCCATAGGCTGTGGGAGCTGTTGTACAAAGCCTCCCTAGAGGGGTGAGCAGGGAAACTTTTCATGGGGAGGACAGTGGGTGGGGAAAGCCAGGCACAGGGAGGAGCTCCACTGAGAGGCCCCTGGCAGGGGATGCTGGGGAGGCTGCCCCAGGTAAGGACGCCTATCCTAGGCGCACTGAGAGAACTATCCTCTTTGCAGGAGCCCAACAAGATGAGTGGGAAGGAACAAAGAAGACAGAACTCTCTCTCCTCCACTGCCCCTCTGTTGACAGAGCCAGCTATTGGGCCAGCTGGTGCTAGAGAGATATTTACAGAATCCAACTCTGTTATTTCAGAGCATGCAAGGAAATGTGGGCTTGGGTCTAAGGGGCAATAAATTGATAACTCACACTGTGCCCTAGATGTCTCCCCACCACCTCTCACTCCCCAAATGCGAGTTGACCCTGTGCTCCTTGCTTTCTGGAGAGATTCTATTTAAACTAACATGTTTGCTGCAAGGTGCCCTCTTTTGTGTTTAGAGCCTACTATGAGAGTCAAAGTCTCTTAATGAAGAAAAAGACTTCATCAGAGAGTAACATGCCCGCCCCACAAAACAACTGCAGCTCTGTGCCAGGTGTCATTACTTTGAACAAGTTCTCACAACAATACCTAGAGATTGATCTGAGGCTCTGGTAGGGAATAGCAAGAAAGCAATTTAGAAAAGCAATAACGAAATGGATGGTGGCAACCAAAGCCTGTTTATGGGGAATTACCTTAAATATATTTGCTGTTTTAGTTTTCTGAAGTGTTTCCTTTGTAATTACATGGAGGCCTCTGAGGAACCCTAGTTTCATTATCAGCACTTTCAACTGACATCTACAGAAGGCAAGGCAAATAGTTATTTAGGTCAGCACAGTTTTCATGTGTATTTATTTTCTGTGTATATTTCTTAACAGACAACATTATGAAAGGCACTTACTCTTTAACACAGAGAGATGGAAATCTGTCTTTTAGGATTCTAGTCAATTAAAATGAAACCAGAACCTACACTTGGGGAAGAGACTACTTCTTTGGTAGATTTGCTGATTTGTTTTCTGAGTTAAAGATCTTTCCTCCCCACTCCCTGCTCTAACATACTCACATATTCACAAAACACTGCAGCCACCCTGCTCATGAAATCACTGTCCTGGGTGATCACCCTGACAAGAAATGTGAGCATGCAGATATTGCTACAGAGGGAGCTGCTCAGCCCCCCGCCCCCCAGCTCAGGCACTGCTCAGCTGAGCCCCCAGGAAAGACCTGGGAAGGCTTTGTCAGAGCTGGAGCTGACCCCTACATATGAACTGGAGATTCTGTGGCCAATATACAGTGATGGGCTTGTGTAGTCTTTCTCTATTCTTGAAGAAGATAAAAAGATAATCCAAAGTCAAGGCAGAAGAAGCAATTTCCTCTTTATATAGAAAGGATTTTAGCTAGCATCATTAAACATGAAATAAGACCCATGAAGAAGGTTTTCAAAATAACTAGCCCATCATGAGCCACAAATGCTGGTTGTTAGCACCTTAAAGGAAGGTAAAGAAAAAAAAAAAAAAAGGAGTAGACTGAAGTGGTGGCTCACTCCTGTAATCCTTGCACTCTGGGAGGCCGATACAGTCAGGTAACTTGAGCTCAGGAGTTCAAGATCAGCCTGAGAAAAGTGAGGCCCTGTCTCCACACAAAAAAAGAAAAATTAGCCTACTGTTGGGCATGAGGCTATGGTCCTACCTACTCTGGAGGCTGAGGCAGGAGGATTGTTTGGACGCAGAAGTTTGAGGTTGCTGTGAGCTAGGCTGAAGCCACTGCACTCTAGCCTGGACAGCAGAGTGAGACTCTATCTCAAAAAAAAAAAAAAAAAAAAAGAGCAGAAACAAAGTGTAAGCAACTAAACAAAAAGTATCATGATAGTTGCCCAGCAGTTAATAGTTTTTTTTCTGGATTTTGTGATGCTTGTGGTGTTGTCAGCATTTAAAAATCTGTAATAATTTCTTTTGGTATATTCACTTTATTAGAAGAAATTAGATTTGGCACCCCAAGGAAACCAAGAAACAGACTTTCCTTATATGAATAAGTGAATATAAAATGACAATAAAATTAAAAGAAAGTGGGGATGGGAAGGGGGGTTTTGGATCATTGAAAGGACATCAAGTGTGAAGACTCTAAAAAGAGAACTCGGGTAGGTTTACAGGCACTTTTCTCCTAGGGCAATTATATAAGGGAAAGTGAAATCAATTCTATGGTTTAAATACACACACAAGGGACTTAAAAGTTTTGGGGGGGAAAAAAAGTCATTGAATGAAAGTCTTTTGTACCTGTTGAACTCATCTCTAGGGACATAATTCATTTAACAAAAACTATAGTCTCGGATATCCAATGGGAGAACACTGTATCCCCAAGAGCTTGTGAGAGGTGAGTAATATGATGCCATCTCCTTTATCACATTGCATTATGCTACAAATTAGAGTGTGCTGAGTTTTTAGAAGCTCAGTGTATACAAGACTTTTGAAATTATTATTACTATTGATATTACTATTATTAGTTAGCATAGAATGATGAAAGCTTCAGGCATTAATAACCAGCCAGATTCCTTTTAGGATTGCCAGCTGTGAACATTCTAGACCAGTAGTGGTCAAAGCCCATTACTATCAGACAGCTGTACAATAGACCATCGTATTTATGTTTCCCTGGACTCCAGCTCGAAACAGGCTGCCTTACTTACAAGTCACTTCTCCTCTATCCTTCACTTTTCTCTTCCATAATTGTTTGCTTTGCCTAGCTAACTCTAGTTTTTGTGTTTTACTGAACTCCTGCTGTGCCATTATTACATGTCCCATGAAACTTGATCACTTAGCTGAGTTGGTTATAACATGCCCCAGTACTAAGAGAGGTGCAGAATCAGAAGTGTGTTGAGTCAGCTTCTCCTCCTGCATAAACTGCTCCCCCAGAGGGAGTGAGGCTCCCTGGGAGCCTGTAATATCCAGACCATTGGGGCACCACTTCATAAATTGCTATTTCTTCATGATAAGTTTTTTTCTTCAGTTGCAATTTCCTTGGCTGCTAAAATTCTGCTCTGCAAAATCCAAAAAAAAAAAGAAAAAAAAAAAAAAGTGAGAAAGTGGGGCAATGATAGGGAAATAATAGAAGCAAGATCCAGAGCTTGAAATAGTTTTAGGACAGCACTGCTGACTGTAAAACAGCTCTACTGAGTGGAGTAATGTTAGACGTTTTATCCATCCATCCATCTGTTCACCCAGATGGCAGAATAAATATTCTAAAAAAACCTTGGACATTGTGTAGGGAAAGTTGTAAGATTAAATGTAAAAGGGATACATATAATCCCTAAATTTAGGTGTGAAAAATTAATTATACAATTGCAGAAAGGAGGATTCCTACACTGAGTATTTGCATGCGTGTGTGAAAAATAACAGGTAATTAAAAAACAACATCAGCCAATAGCTGCTAAAAACAAAAACAAACAAACAAAAAAAAACCCTCTGCAATCATGTACACAGAATGAGAATGTTTCTCTCAGTGGTGTGAGAGTTATGTTTTTCTTGATGATGTTTGGCTCACATCAGACCGTTTGGATCTGAGCACCATATTGAAGAGGAGCATTATTCGTACATTGCAGTTTTAAAGCTGCAACTGGAAGATACAAATTCCTTTTTCACTCTGGGCCATGAAGCTGCTGTTTTCCATCTTCCAGCTCTATGTGTGTTTGTGTTAGTGAGTGGTAACAACTGCTGTCTACCTCTACCCACAGGAAGATAACAATACTTACTCTTCAAAATCTGCTATTTGCTAAGTGACCTGGTTATCTTACATCTGTTTGCACCAAGGGAACAGGATTGTAATGCTGGTGCAGAGATGGTTTCAAGGCTGCAGGCCCCAAAGGTGGCAGAGTGTCAGATCTGGGCTCTGTTTGTAGAGGTAAACTGGAATGTGCTCCATGGGGAGGTCTTCATAAGCCAGGGCACGTGCAAGATGCACATCCTGATAAGCACACAGTCAAAAATTACAAGACACACCAAGCACTCCACCACCCTGAGAAGGTCAGCCACACCTGACTGGGAGCATCTTCACTCAGGAATTATAGGTAATAGAGGGACTCAGAATAAATTAAACTATCAGTATCTTTAAAATGTTTATAGAAGAAATTGAATACATAAGAAGATATTATCTTGTGAAAATTATACTAAGGCATGAGAAAGAAAAATAAATTAGAAATTCTAGAAATAAAATAGTTATTAAAATAAAAATGTCAATAGATGGGATAAATGGTAGATTATCGGTAGTGAAAAGAGAATTACTATAATAAAATACAAAATAGAAGCAAAGAAATTAGAATACAGCAGAAAGAAATAACCAGTAAACACATAGAGACAGATTTATCAGATTTATAATGGAATAATCATGTTTAAGGTCTAGGTCCCTTGCTTTCACAGATCCCTTCTAGAATATTCCCTTACTTAGCAACATGTTCATGCTGTTACATATTTCCAAAAAATTGGCAAAAGTGAGGTTTTTCACTGTAATTGTGAAGACTACTAAATCGTCCCATTCCACTTGGCCTCTGTCACATCTGTTGGATAGCTTTGGAGTATCTATGTACATTTTTGGATTTTTGAAAAAGTTGAGTTGGGATGTTTTGACTTGGCTTTGGTGGGATCTGTTTGTGTAGTTTGTAATAACTTCTCTGTACATTAGTGGAGGCATCCTAATGTAGAAATGGCTTCCAGGAATACTTCTACCACTGTTGTATCAAATGCTTAGCATTAGGTTATGGAAAAGCAGAGCCAGAGGTCATTTCATGATAGAAAAATCTCTTGTAGCACCTGGCACTGAGACAGTAAGAATAATGAAGAAATAGGCTTGGTATGATGAGTTGTGGTACTATGAGAAACTTAAAAAAAAGCTGTCAATAATAAGAACAAAGCTAAAGAGACTAAAATATTTTTCTATTTCTTTAGTTGAAAAAGGCATTACATAATTATTGTCATAGAAGACTATGTCCTCAAATATAAAGGAGAAAAAAGTATCATGGACATATTCCAGCAGGTAATATACACATCATGCTATATTTATTATTTGTTTGTTTTGCTCAGATTTATAATTTGGGTGATTTACTTTTTATATTCTGAAGAAATTTCATCTTCTTGTCTAATTTTCTATTCATACTCCTGTATTCTTTCCCAGATTCTTTCTGGTAGTCTAAGTTTAAAGACTCCCAGATTGTACAACTTTCAGGTCTCCAAAAACCTGGATCTGTTTCTGGAAATATGAAAGACAGGTTGACACATGGAAGATAAAATGAGAAGCTCCAATTTAAGTAAGATTCAAATGAAGAGAATATAAGAATTTGGAAAAGGCAATATTCAAAGAGGTGTTAGAAAATTTGCTTGACTTGTGAGAAGACTTAACTCTTAAATTGAAAAAAAGTACATTGAGTTCTGAACAGCACGAATAAAACCAAACTTTCACTTAAATATATGATAGTCAAACTAGAGATTACCATACACAAAGAAAAAATTTTTAAAAACTACTAGAGAGAAAAGAAAGAAAACCTACAAAGATACCACATAATAAAAGTAAAAGTCTCATTACTGTTAATTGGTACAGGAAGGCAGTGGAATCCTGTGTTCAAAGTGCTGTTGGAAATTTCCACCTCGAGTTCTAGACCCCAAACTATCATTCAAGATTAAGAGCTATGTGAATACATTTCCAGATTTTTAAAAACCAAAAAGTTTACTCTCACTAAATGATCTACTTAACTATTATGCCACTGCAAGGAAAACAAACAAAAGAATCCAGAAGGAAAGTGCAGAATCCAAGATGCAATGGTAAACAAAATCAACTATTCTTCAAACAGAAACAACTATTCTTCAAAAACAAAATAAAACCAAACCAAACCACCAAAGAAGACAAAAACAAACAAAAAAACAAACAAACAAACAAAAAACTCCCCAGAAAACCAACCACAGCCAATTAGTGTGAGTTTAATGCGACTAAAACAGGGTACAGTAATGACATAAGACAGAAAGTATGAAATTAAAGTGTCCTAAATTATTTTATTAGACTCTTCTGCTAAGAGTCTAATAAGATCTAGACTTTATGTTGTATATCTTTAAGGTTAGAGAATTAATCTTAAATTAATAAAATTAAAAGAATATAAATAGAAGGTATATCTGCAAAACCTGTAAAGAAAAATGGGGAGAATTATTTATTTGATGTAATGTAGGAAAGGCGGGAAAATGATACAAAATGGAAGGCTCGGAGTCAGTCAAGGCAGAGAGTATTATTTTAGTTACAAATGAGGCTCAAAATGTTTGAATGATTCACTTAAAGTCAGGTATCCAAATGGTGGAAACCAAAGTCTAATTATATACATATATAACAATTTGTCCTGAAGTTGTCCTTATTTCTCTCTCTCTTGCCTTAGGGAGTTTTATTAATTTCTATGGGTTCTTCAATCTTTGCCTCCAAAATTCCTATCTCCTGGGCAGATATTTCAATTGAGTGTCAGACTCTCACATCCAACTGCCCACCTGATGCGTTCACATGACACTTCACATCTCAAATTCAATGTTTGTGAAGAAATACTCATTCTTTCCCTTACCCAACATAGACATGTTAGCCACTAGTGCTGTTTTTCTTATATTTCTTGCTGGCAGAGCCCTGATTCTATTTTTATAGACTATTCTTAAAAAGCAAATTGTAGGTTTACAGATATATTGAGTAGAAAATACAGAGTTTCCACATGCTCCCTTCCCACCCTTGAACCCCACAAATTTTTGTGTCACGGTATTCACACTGACACCCACGATTTTTTGTGTTACGGTATTAACATCTTCTTTAGTGTGGTACATTCATAACAACTGATAAACCAATGGATGTGAATGTCATGTGTTCACTGTTACAGTATCATACAAATTAGTTCCACTGCCCTAAACCCCCTGCACTCTACCTATTTGTCCCTCTGCCCTCCTCTGCCTCATCCCCAAGTAACCACTGGTCCTTTGCTACCTACAGTCCTGCCTTTTTCAGAATGTCATATAGTTGCAATCACATGTATCTTTTCAGAATGGCCTCTTTCACTTGGAAATGTTCATTGAGATTTCCTCCACATGTTTTCGTAGCTTGCCTGTTTGTTTCTTTTCAGCATTGAGTAATATTCCATTGTATGCACATAACACAGTCCGTTCATCCATTCACCTAGGGAAGGACATCTTGTTCACTCCCCATTTTTGGCAACTACGAATAAAGCTGCTATAAACTTCTGTGTGCAGGTCTTTTGGTAGACAGACATTTTGAAAACATTTTGAGTTAATACCAAAATCCTGATTTGATTTTATTATTTGCAATTTACTGACCTGTTTTGGGGGACAGGATTCTATCTTTAGTTTCAGTAAAATATCCTGATTGATAGAAGAAAATACAGAGATCTTTCTTCTTGCATGCAGTTGGTTGGGATGGTCATCTTCTATAGATCAAAACTGGATAAGGACTTCTGAAAAACTTCTAGAAAACCTTTCTCCACTTCTAGGAGAGGCTGGCTGAGATGGCCAATCCCATCTTTAGATCTACTGATGCCTGGGAATGTTGCAGCTACGGTGCCTGAAGATAGACCCAGCTGGAAGAGGGCAGAGCTAAGAGGACCACAGAGAAGCCCCAGAGTCCTAACGTCAAGCTCTGGGATCCCACCCTGATGTGTACTTCTTGGTTGTGTGAGATAATACTTTTTTTTTTTTTTTTTTTTTTTTGCAGTTTTTGGCCAGGGCCAGGTTTGAACCTGCCACCTCTGGTATATCGGGCCAGCACCCTACTCCTTTGAGCCACAGGCATCTCCCAGATAATAAATACATTTTCATAAAAACAAAGGCAAATGAAGTCTGGACTTTCTGTTAGCCAAAGCATGCCAGTCATTACCCTCTATACTCACCTCCTGAGCCTTGCTCAGTCCTATAAATAACATCGTCAACTTCTACAAGGTCACTCAAACCCCACAGCTGAAAGTTGTCTTTGAAATCTCCTGCCCTGCCTGCTCCCTCAGGCACCTCTGCACCCAATCAATCTTGGGTCCAACTTTTTTTTCCAAAATAGTCTCTACTGTGTTCTCTCTATTTCTACAAACTCCCCCATGGTCCAGGCCACTGTTATCTTCTTGCCAGCATTCTTGTAGGGTTTCCTGCTTCTACTCTGGGCCGCGATACTGTCTCCAGACAGCAGGGACTGACACTGGATCAGGCCCCGTGTTCAGAGCCTTCCAGACGCTTTTCCCTGCTCTCAAAACCAATGCCTACACTCATCCCCGTGGGCTGTGCCCCCCTGCAGGATGCGGCCCTGTCACTCTGTCCAACTCAGTTCATGCTTCTCCACCATTCTGGTGTGTCAATCTCTGGCCACATGGCTCTTCTCCCTGTTCCTAGAAGACATCTGTTCTGTCTAGTCCTGCTTAGACTGCCTGTTGACAGGGGACACCCTCCCTGTCCCACACGTATGCACACACTTTGCACATTATTGGTTTCTTCTCATTTTAGATGAGAAGGTCCCCAGCTCAGAGGAGTCTTCCCTGGGCACCCATTCTGCACTTGGTCCCCCTACCCCTGTTTCTCTCTGTTTTAGTCCCCTGTGTGTTTTCTTTATAGCACTCATGACAAGGTTTTGTTTTATTTTATTTCCTGCTCTACTTAGCTGTCTCAGAGTGAGGGAGGAGACCAGGAATTCTTCCTGACTTATTCAACCCTCTGTCCCCAGCACCTAGTCAGTGTGTTCCATACAGGAGGTGCTCACACTTAAATGCTGGATGAAAAGATGTGTGATAGCTTTTCTTTTTCTTATTTTAATAGCCATATCCATATCTCAATGTGGCATTCTTCAGCATTAGATTTTGTTTTTTAAACAAGGGAGTGACATAATGGAAAAGCAGAGAAAAAAAGAGGAAGACAGAGGAAGGGAAAAGCTTGAAGAGGCATTTCATAATTTATCCAGCTGTTAATATTCGTTCCTTGTTTTAGAATTAACTGACAACTCACTTCTGAGAATCGTGTTTGATGTAGAAAGCACAAATAAAGTTCATTAGATGAATTTTCTTTTTTTTATTCTGCTTTCATGGGAAAATAATCTAATTTAGCTTAGGAGAGATGACCCTGGATCCAACAACCTTCTTCCACTGTGTGTGTTTATGAAGTGCTTGCAGATAATGAGAAGGAAGTCATTGGGATTGTTAGTCACTTGTGAGGGGAGTCTTTACTTAACGTCTGATTGCTTTACTAATCTTTCAGAAATACATTAAATTGAGTCAATTATAGACCTTCTATTAAGATGATTCGTTTTTTCCCCCATATTTGTATTATGTGGACTGCAATAAATATGCAAACCAAACAGTTTGAGTAGACACTAGCCCTTTAAATTATGGAGCAATTTAGATTGATTTATCCGACAGATGAGGTTGTTTAGAAGCAGGGGGAAAATGAAGAAAGGCTTTAAAAACTCATTATCATCTAATCAGTGATTACATATTTTTCAGTAGTGGTGATACAGCTTTCACTTCAAAACCAGCATAGTCAAGAAATTCATTTATTGTCTGTCTTTTTGGAAGGATCTGAAGGGATGCCACATAATTCTTTCTGCCTCTTTGGGGATATCAAAAAGCTCTACTTTTGCTAAGTCAGTTCACTTTTTTCCAATGTCTTTTTCTGTTATTACATGTTTTATTTAAAAAAGCATACTTTCATTCAGCAGACTCCATTTCCCTATTTGGATTACCTTCCCTGACTCCTCCCCAAATCCCTATAACCAAGTTCAAGTACTGCAAAAAGCTCAAAGTTTCTCCTGATAACCTCACAGAACTCCTCCCCTGAACTTTTTTTTTTTTTCTTTGTTGCAGTTTTTGGCTGGGGCCGGGTTTGAACCCACCACCTCCAGTATATGGGGCCAGCACCCTACTCCTTGAGCCACAGGCACCACCTGTTCCCCTGGACTTTTGTGCGTCCTAAATTCAGCCCTGACTTCATTGTGGGTTCTCTTGCTGCGATACTAATTGAGCAGTTCAAGGTTTAAGGTTTCTGTGCAGCCAGTCTACTTCTTCCCTAAAGTCGTCCCCCACCCACTTCTCAGTCACGGGGGAATATTAGATGCTGGTGTGTTTGTACCTCCTGATCCTGACCATGTTATACTGATTGGGTCACAGGAGGTCAACACTTGATTCATGTCCAGCCCATCATGCTTTCATTTTAGAGAATTTAAAATTTGGATCAAGAGCAGTTGGTTCTTCTCCGTGGGCCCCTTGATAATAACTGTTACAGTCAGAGGTTGTAACATGCAGCCCAAGAGGGCATCTCCTCCATCTAATCTGGAGAGAGAAGATAGTGAAGCGGCAACACAGTGGAAGCAGAGAGAGAGGACGAATAGCTGCTGTAGAATCTGGAAAATTTCAGTCTTTAATTGTAAGTTCTTTTTGGGTTTCATGGAAAAACCCCGTCCAGTAATAAACACCCTTGTGTTGCTTTCCCTGTTCTGAAGATTTTTGCTGATAACTAAAGAACTATGGATAAGATACATGATTCTTATCTCAAGAATACCTATATATTTTAGGATTTAAATAAATGTATATGGAAAGAAAGATCGGGAATGATCGCTTTCTCTCACTTTGCAATAAGAACAACACTGAGCATGTAATTGTTACTTAACCTTAGTCCTGAAAGTTCACCTTTTTAAGATTATTTGAAAAGTAAGATAAATAATCTAGGATTTTACTTTTGGCAAGTATTAAGCCTAAATGAGGATGTTTTAAATTTAAAATTCATGGTTCCAGGGTTTCCTGCCTTGGTGACTTTGGGCAAGTCATGTCATTGTTTTAAGTTTCTGCTTTTTCTTACCTAAAATGGGGATAATGATAATAGTCTTGTCACATGGGACT
Source organism: Loris lydekkerianus (assembly GCA_963574355.1). NCBI lineage: Eukaryota > Metazoa > Chordata > Mammalia > Primates > Lorisidae > Loris > Loris lydekkerianus. The sequence goes on from CAUYPK010045815.1 coordinate 49,417, forward strand.
GCTGAGGAGATGAACTTGGACATTGTGTGTGCAGTGCCCAGCACGTAGTTCTCAGGTCTAGCAGTGAGAACCAGACGTTGCAAGTGACAGGAAACTCTAACATTAGCTTTAACAATGAAAGAGCAAGTCAGGTGCGTGCAGTTGCACCAGCCAGAACTGTGGTTTTACCTGGAAATATGTGTAGTTTCTCCACTGGGCTTTTGCAGTTTCATCTTCTTTCTCAGGTTATGGTTCTTACGGGTCCTTGGCAGACGTGGGTTCTCCCACTTAGTAGTAAATCACATGCAACAGTCCCACCTGTCACATCCTTATTATGGGCCCTGTGCTTTAGCTGAGGATAGGGGGGTAGCATTCCAAATAAGCCTCACCCTAAACGCACTGATTCTGATTGGATTCCTTATTATCCCAGGCATTGTAGACAGGAGGATGGAGGGGACTCCTGCGGAATTAACATCATCCAGTTCTGACTCGGACAGGGAGAAGGCTAGCCCCTTAAAGGAAATGTAGTGAATTCTTCCCAGAAGGAAGGGGAATAGCTGTCAGCTAGATGTCTGCTGCAGTGCAACAAATTCAATACGTGTACCTTTCTTATACATTACAAAGGTTTTTTTAAAAAAAACCATGCAAAATATGTTGTTTCCTCCAATATTTTTATTATGTCCGAGCTTTTACAATTTTCACATACATTTTATTAATTTATGTCTCAAGATTTTTTGAAATGGATCTCAGGAGGTGTTTTATTCTTAATTCCAACATTGATTTGAATCAATTCTTTGTCTTTCAATTGCCTTTCAAAAAATTCTTTTATGCGCGCTCTAAGGAAATGAGATTTTGGCAATGTTTTAATTCAAAAAAAGAATTCTTCGTTTGAGCGTGCTGGATCCGGATGTCTTCGTTCCTATTATATTCCTGTTCAATTATTCCTTCCAGGGCTTTGTTCTCTCGACTCTTCTTTATTGTTACCACATTTCTCTCTGTTCTTTTCAGAGATGAGCTTTTGGACACAATTGAAGCCTTTGGTATCCAGTTGAGTCAGAGCTATCACAATTGGGAAGCTATTAATTAAACTGCATTTTAAAATGTAACATCCAAGAGCAGTTTGGAAATTCATCTTCATGGTCTGCTTTACCTTGCTTAGCCTGTCTTATTTGGGTTAGTACATACATTTCACAAATTTGTTATTCTGATCTCCCAAAAGAAAAAAAAAATTCCTTTATGGATTCAATTCTCCCCCCATTTTATTTTCCCATATTACTGATATCCACTACTTCACCTTTAAAAAATTGTGACCCACAAAAAAATATATTTACATACCTTTTGCATTGTGCCCTAGTAGGTAAACTCACAGAGATACGACATACACAACACAAACTTCACAAAACCATACTTAACGCCACACACCACGCTTTGAGGTTGGCACCTGTTCCATGCTATTTCCTTCCATTCTACTCTATTACCAAAGTTGCTCTTTTACAGATTTGCTATTTGATCTTAGGAACCACTGGTGTGTCTCAACAATACAATTTGAGAATTATTGCTAAAGCCAGACTTTCTCACTGGTGACTTCGTGCTCTTAGGGTGTTGGTGTTGGAGAGAGTTCTCGTCTTTGTAAGACAAAAATGGCAAACACTCCCATTTCCCTTTATAAGGGCATCATCCCAAATAAAATAATTTCCAAATAAAATAATTATTGGAAATTTCCCCTTAATACCCGCACAGTTGAGAGCTCACTGGAGCACATCTAGTGAGCATGTATGCAATTAATGCAAACAGATAATCACAGTCCTAATTCAGTTACGCAGGGTGGCTCACTACTCCACAGAGCGGCGCTTGACATCTTCATGGTTCTTGACTACGATCAAGGAATTTCTGCATGTCTGCTTCATTGGATCTGTAATTAATATCTGATAAAAATTTATATAATGCACTATGATTGCCAGCTAATACGTTAAAACCCAATTTATAAGAGAAAATAAAATTTTAAATCATATCCAATTTACTTTTAATTTACTGGGAGTAAACTATTCATAGCAATAATGTATTTTTGAGAAGTGCCTACTAACAGTGGTATAAAAATTCCTTCTTTTAATGTCATTGACAATAAAAAAGTGAGGAGTATACACATAAACCAATGGTTATTTTAAAGTATAAAAATATAAGAAGTGCAAATACCAGATCCATTTTTGATTCCATAGCATATAGTTATTAATAAGATTTCAATCAAAATATTAATAAAAATTTTCTGTAAGTCCAAATGAAAGAAATTTTTTGATAGATTTGTTTTTATTTACTTTAAGTGAGAAAAGTTGTCTTCTCTCTGTCTTCTGACCCTGCCTTCCTTTCTCTATCTGCATCTTTTTATATAGAAGGAGGCTAGCTGGCCTAGCCTATGCCTATCAAAAGACTTCTGAGCCATCATTTATCTATTTAAACCCTGGAACATACTCTATAGGGTTTTCAATGCAAGATATAGCTCAGTGATTCATCAGCACCTAAATTTGTAGCATCTGCTGGGTGAATTTCAAGTTCGATTTCAAGTTCATATTTGATAGCTTTTTTTCTGTTCTGTTTACATCTTAGTATAGTGTTTTTTTCCTCTATAAGCGGTCTACAGTCTCTAATGTTGATACGTCAGTTTCAGGGGTAATTTCCCATTTCCCTAAGGTGCCCATTAGGGCACCCCCTAATGAATTTTGCGAAGGCTGCATAGTCTGCATTTTAAGCCACCCAAACCATGCTCTCCAGATTGGGTAGATATTGATTTAGATATTTCTTTTGAGATCTTTTTAAAGTTAATGATTTTATGTAGGTTATACATAGGATAATGCACTTTATTTAAAAATATTACTTAAATAGAGCCCTGTGGCTCAAAGGGGTAGGGCGTTGGACCCATATGCTGGAGGTGGCAGGTTCAAACCCAGCCCTGGCCAAAAACTGCAAAAAATATTACTTAAATATATAAAATGATCTTAAAAAATATACCAGTGTAAGTTTCTTTTTCCTTAAAATTGTTGTTTTGTTTTATGTAATTCAAAAATAACAAAGTGATTAAAAAATTCTATCAATGTTTTTGTGATTTTGCGTTATTCTCCAAGAGTTTGTGTCAAAAGGTCAGACCACACTTCTGCAAAGAAATATACATGTAAATAGTGAATTTGGCTACAAATAATCTGTTTCTGGCTCCAAGATTGCCAAATGGATAAGACTGGATTTTCGTGTGTGTGTGTGTGTGTGTGTGTGTGTGTGTGTGTGTTTGTATGTAAACATTGAGGTTGAACTAACAAAAGAGAGTAATTGGCTATTTCTAATATCCCCAAGAATACATAAAAGAAACTTTTTTTGCAGTTTTTGGCTGGGGCTGGGCTTGAACCTGCCACCTCCAGCATATGGGGCCAGAGCCCCTACCCCTTTGAGCCACAGGCACCCCCAAGAAACTTTTTAAAGTAGGTTGTGAATATGCTTTTATTTTTTTTAGTCTCCGTTTTCTAATCATTAGTGAAATCATAATAGCCACTATTCAAAGTAATTGATTTCTACGATGTACCAGACACTGGCTGACATAAACAGCAGATATTTATTTTCTCCCGATTCTGGAGGTTACAAGTTCAAGATCAAGGTGTTGGCAGGGCTGGATTCTTTTGGAGACTTCTCTCCTTGGCCTGTAGAAGCTCATCTTCTCTCTGCATGCTCCTGTGGTTTCTTTTTATGTGTGTGGCCTAGTCTCTTCCTCTTGTAAGGAGGCCCGTCATAGTGGAGTAGAGCTCCCCCATAGGACCTCATCTCACCTTAACCACCTCCAAATACAGTCACATTCTGAGGCAAAAGGGGTTAGATGTGAATTTTGTGGGACATAATTCAGCCCATAACACTCTAACATCAGTAATGGGCACAGATATCTTGCTCACTTAGGTCAATGGAACAAATGCCAACTAGTGAGTCTGAGCCACCACCCTGAATGTCAAGATTCCCACATAGCAATGGAATTCTGGTCTCAGCTTTGGGTCATCACTTTCCTCCATCTGCTTTTTGGGTCTGAAGTATGTACTACCCACAGTCAAGCAAAAGGGTAAAGTATATCTATTTACATTTCTCTCTTGATTAAAAAACATTTAAAAATGAAATAAAAAAGTTACATCTCCAGTAAGTCATAATCTTTGCAAGTGGTAGTGAAAAAGACTATATTCAGGACTTGCCAAAATTGACTGCTATATTGTGGGTTTTTCATGTTAATCACAGATTAATTTTATACAAAAAATAATTCAGTAAATAATTTGCATCAAATCAAGAAACTTTCAATTTATCAAATTATTCTTTTGTTGTTTAAGTTAAAAATCTAGAAGGATTCTGTTGTTGGACAATAGGCTAAATCAAAGTGGGAGAAAGCAGTTAATGATTTTTGAAACCACTAATTGCAGCGTTAAGTGTCTGTCAGTGTTCTAGTGATTCGGGATGAAATCTGCTCTGTTCTTTATTTTCCCTTGTCCGTGGTGTTCACCATGGCAACTTCAGTAAAAGTCCCCTCACAAATGTTTTTCTTCTAAAGTGCAAAGCACCTTTTTAAAGAAGAAGGCTGACAGCCTGGTAGGAGTGGGCGTTTGGAAAATAAATGGAAAGTATTCTGCTTCCTTCCTTATTGTTGTGGGCGGCAGGAGGTAAGGAAATCATTGAGGGGACAAATTTGGGAAAAGAAAACATTTTGTCTTGTTTAGGGATAAAAATTAATTTAATTTTTAAAGTAGAAAATTAATTGAAAATATGCTAGAGAAACTTTCGTTTCATAAAATTTCCTTATTTCTGATCTTAAAGTTTGGACAAGCTTTGTTCTTAAAAATTCATGGGCTGCTCTGGAATATGGATTTCCTATGGGACAAGTTTAACCAAAACCTGTTTCAGTGAATTCCATTTGGGTCAAGACACAAGTTTCCTGGGACTATATTGGAAAACTTCACCAATGCAGGACTTAGACACACTTTTAAGAATTCCTTTTAGTTCCTTCCACCAAAATGTGGAGGTGGTAAGAGCTCAGGGGGTTTCAGTTTGGGCTGTGGGTTCAAATCAACTGGGGAGCTTTAGAAAATGCTAATGCCAGGGGTCTACCCAGAGATTAGAGTTTAATTGACCTGGGGCGATACCCAGCTGTAGATTTTTAATGTCTTACTGAAGTTGAGAATCACTGTATTTCTTAATCCCAAAGACTACTTCCAACTCTACCATTCTAAGTCTCCTGCCTACAAATTGAGTTCAGCAGGCCTTGAGTCCAACAGGAGTGCCAATAAGTACCTTTGCTTTCTTGTTACATATCTTTCTATGCAGGACTTAGGAAAGAAATGCTTTTAAGAAACCTAGCATCTTTATTCCTTTTGATCTCATTCAGTATTAAGAATGAGTCAAAAGTCATTAATAGTCTCACTATCAAAACTCCTTCGTTTTCAAATAATTTGATCACATAAAGTTTGGTTAAAAGACATTCACTAGATTCAATTTTTTTTCGTGTGTGTGGAAATAGCCAAGACAAAGCTAATAGAAGATTCTCAAATGACTACGGAACTCCTTGTTAGTATGGTGGACAACTTTTCTCTTTGGAATAGTGATTCTCATCCTTGCTAACACTTTAGAATTATCTGGGAAGCTTTTTTTTTTGAGACAGAGCCTCAAGCTGTCACCCTGAGTAGAGTGCTGTGGCATCACAGCTCACAGCAACCTCCAACTCCTGGGCTTAAGCGAGTCTCCTGCCTCTGCCTCCCAAGTAGCTGGAACCACAGGTGCCCACCACAACGCCTGGCTAGTTTTTTGGTTGCAGCCATCATTGTTGTTTGGCAGGCCCGGGCTGGATTTGAACCTGCCAGCTCAGGTGTATGTGTCTGGCACCCTAGTTGCTTGAGCCACAGATGGTGAGCCATTTTTTTTTTTTTTTTTTTTTTTTTAATACATATACTCTATTTCAGTGGTTTTTAATCTGTGGATCACAACCCTTTGTAACAATGAAAATACATCCTGCATATCAGATATTTACATTATGATTCATAACAGTAGCAAAATTATAGTTATGAAGTAGCAACAAAAATAATTTTACGGTTGAGGGTCATAACAACATGGCTAAATGTACTAAAAGGTTGTGGCATTAGGAGACATTAGGAAAGTTGGGAACCACTGCTGTATTTTATTTAAATGTATTATAAATATACATATATCGTGGGAGCAAAAATTGTATACACATTTAAGAAAGAAAAAAATCTGTATTAAAATTTCTCTAAGGAAATGACATTCAAGGTTGTAGATGAAGTGAGGTGAACACTCCAGGCAGAGGGAGTGTCACGTGAGAACAATAAAGCTTGGGATTGAATTTAGTCAATTCATGAAACTGACACGAAGGTAGAGTGAGTAGGACTTAGCATAGCTAAGAGAGTTAAGAGGAGACAGCAAAAGGCTGGGGGCAGCTAGAACCTTCAGGATTCATTCAGCCTGTGTTAAGGAACTTGGTTTTTAGGGTAAGTGCAGTGAGAAGCCATCAGAAAAACAGAGACAGGGTAAACCAAATATGAATTACATTTCTGTAAGTCAATCCCAACAGCTTTACTAAGAATTGACTGGAAGAATGTAATTATGCAGACAAGCTGTAGGCAATGATGCTGGTCCAGGTGAGGAGGGAGGAGAGACAGTTGCCTTGAGTGGGGTGGTAGCAGAGGAGATAGCAGAGAAATGGAGAGATTCCTGTAACAATCACATCAGTAGTTTACTTCCTTATACATTCAATGAGAAATTCTCATTGAAATGAGATAGAAAAATCAGGGGTAGTTTCTGTTAGAATAGTAGGGTGGGTGGAAGCAGTTACTGAAATATTTGAAAGGGCAAGTAAAGTTTTAGCAAGAAAGAGAATAGTTTTATTAACAATGTGCACACAAGCCCTGTCCTAGTGATGGCAAGCTCTAGGGAAAGAGCAAGTTTGTCTATCTGGGAAGGTTTTTAAAAATCCTTATGCCAAGGCTACATCCTAGATCACATCAGAATTTCTGGATCAGGGCACAATATTTAAACTTCCCAAGCAATTTTATGAAAACAACTAAACTAAGGTTGAGAATTGCTTCTCTAAGATGAAGTCGTGTGGACAAATTGTGTAGAGCAAGGGGTCTGTAATGAAGTGCTAAGTATGTGAGCATCACCTTGATCAGAAAAAACACCTTCCTGCCCTTAGTGCAGTGGTTCTCAACCTGTGGGTCACAACCCCTTTGTAACAATGAAAATACTTTGCAGCATTAGGAAGGTTGAGAACCACTGCCCTAGTGGATAACATTATCAGAAAGGATTCTTCTTCTTTTGCTAAAATTTCCATCCTGGGAGAAGTCTGTTGTTTTAAATGTTCTGAGTTATTAGACAATGATTATTTCCACTAAATATGGCAAATGAAATATTTCCTTCTTAAGTTGATGAATTAAAATCTAGGCCTGTCTTCTCATGGACCCCTTTGATGAAGATGTTTGGCATCAGAGAAAAATGAGAATAAAACACATGAATGTTTGTAGAAAATGAAATTGTTAGGTCAAATGACAGTTCAAAAAAACTCAAGGAAGTATGCCTTTCAAGTTTCCAGTTCATTGTTTCCTGGTAAGTAAAAATGTATTTCAGCATTTACATCACACTGTAAACTTTTTTATTTTATTTTATTTTATTTTATTTTTTTATTTATTTTATTATTATTTTTTTTTATTGTAGACAGTGTGGGTGATGGGTTGGGCCACACTGTAAACTTAAAAGAGCCTAAAACCTCAGTAGTATCAAATGTGTGCTTAATTGTCATTCAGAAGCTTAGTTCTGGCATCTCCCCAAAGCCTATAAATCATTATCAAACAAGAAAATCAAGTAATTAAGCTCTCTGGCCTGAATCTGATCTATACTCTCTACCTTCAGCATAAAAAGGTATTCACTCATATGGCTAGTTAAACTTTCTAATAATGATTTGCTAATGCTTTCACAAACAGAGAGAGTAAGGAAACTGATTTCCTCCCAATCACACATGCCAAATCCACTTGTTTTTGCTGGCTTAGACAGAAAGCCAAAGCCAACATACACAGGAAAGGATGATAAAAGTATTAATAGGAATAAGTTTTTAAAAAATTTGCCTTCATAAATTACATCTGAGCACTTTTCCTTGAGATGCCTGCAGAGTATGTTGAAATTCAACAATTTGTGGTCAGTTGCCTTTTATCCTTAAAATCACACAAAACAGCAGCAATTATTTAGAATAAAATAACTGGTTTAATATATATAGAATTGAAAAAGAACATGAATTAAAATTCAGTTGTGGGCCTGAAATAGCACCCTCTGAATACAGGAAGAATTCTATATATGTGCACAAATTAGTTTTATTAATATACATAGGTAAAATGTATTTGTTATACTTGATACACTTGCTGCGATGGACTCATCTCGGGGTTACGTTTGTTTTTATTAGTTGGCTGGGCATGATATAGGTTGAACACCCCTCAGTTCTAGGGCCTTGGCAAAATTAACCTCCAATGGCTTGCCTGTGCCCTTGGTGAGTCTCAGGGATCGGATACAACCTCGGAACCGAATGTTGGTCGTCAGGCCAAACTGGTTGAGGCCATCTGGAAAACAAAAAACAAAAAAACAATGCAAGAAGGCTCAGTTTTGAAATGCAGGGCTTCTCTACATGTTAAGAGCACATTTCAAAGTCAACTGTTAGTTTGAGATTAAATTGGAGTGCTGCTTTCCTGTAAAGCTAGTGATTTTGTTTTCAGCTTTAATAAGATGAACTTTTAAAATAGTTATATATTAGGCTGGGTGTTGTGTAATCTTAGCACTTTGGAAAGCTGAGGTGGGTGGATTGCCTGAGTTTAGGAGTTCAAGACCAGCATAAGCAAGAGTGAGACCCATCTCTAAAAAATAGCTGGGTGTTATGGTAGGCACCTGTAATCCCAGCTACTTGGGAGGCTAAGATAAGAGGATCGCTTGTGCCCCAGAGTGTGAGGTTGCTGTGAGCTATGCCACCTCGGCACTCTACCAAGGGTGACAAAGTAAGACTCTGTCAAAATAAAATAAAAAAAAAAAAATAAATAAAATAAAATATAAAATAAAATAAAATAATAAAATAAAATAAAATAAAATAAAATAAAATATGTGTTATAAGATATGAAAACATCCAGAATGATATATTTTACGACATCAAACAATTTGGTTTGGAATGAACAAAGTTAGAGTTGTGACTTAAAACTGTAAACTTTTTATTTATTTATTTATTTTTTTGAGACAGAGTGTCACTTTGTCACCCTTGGTAGAGTGCTGCGGTGTCACAACTCAGAAAACCTTCAGCTCTTGGGCTTAGGCGATTCTCTTGCTTCAGCCTCCTGAGTAGCTGGGACTACAGGCGCCTGCCACAACTCCTGGGTGTTTTTTTGTTGCAGTTTGGCCGGGGCTGGGTTCAAACCTGCCACCCTTGGTATATGGGGCTGATGCCCTACTCCCTGAGCCACAAGTGCTGCCCTAAAACTATAAACTTTTATGTGGTCAAACAAACCAAATCAAATACTTTAAATACTGAGTTATTACAAGAGGATTTTAAAGGTGACTTTATTACTTTCTTCTTTTTTTTTTTTTTACTGCTCTTTTTATTTATTTATTTTTTAATTAATATTATATCATAGCTGTGTACATTAATGCGATCATGGGGCACCATACATTGGTTTTATAAACAGTTTGCCACATTTTCATCACACTGGTTAACATAGCCTTCCTGGCATTTTCTTAGTTATTGTATTAAGACAATTATATTCTACATTTACTAAGTTTCACATGTACCCTCACTTTCTTATTGGCAAAAGAAATCCCTGCAGGTGAAGCTGGTTGGAAACTCACATACAAATCTTTCCTTTATTAAGGAGGCCTTTCTTTTAAAAAGGGCTTCTTGGTGCTACCTGGGATCCCATTTCATAGACTGAATTGAGAAGTACATTATCCCCTTCATATTATTCACACATTGAGGTTTATCCTGATTAAAGTAAAAGAAGATCTTTTTAAAATCCAGAAGCAACCTTGGAAAGAAGTGTTCTCAATCTGCCCCCATCACTTGCCTGTCTTTTGCTCTGACAACCACTGCTCACTACACATTTTGCTTGTTTTTTTTTTTTTTTTTAAGCAGAGATTTATATAAATGGGGACAAAAGTTCCTCTTGACAAAATGATGAGAGATCATTCCGGGAGACCGTGTTATTACGCTTACCTATTAAGAGGCACTTGGCTTACTCCTCATCAAGTTGGCCACTCTTGTTTATGGGCACTTTAGGCGGCTCTCTGTGGTTCACATGCTATATTTAACGTGCTGGAGAAGGATTCTGAATGCAGATTTATTGCTTGGGTTTCTTTGTAATATAAATATAAACTTTATACTAACCTAAGGGGGGAATTAGCTACATTTAACCCAATGATTTCCAGAACTTGAGGAAATAAGTTCCAGAACCTTTTAAGATTCCTCTGGTATATTAATTTTTTTTAAAAAAATCTGAAAGAATAACAACTTTGCCTTGAATTGCTGTTAAATGCCTCATATCTTTTATAGACCAAATTCATTTCCTCTAGCCTCAATCTCTCCATGAATGAAACTTTCAGGGCTATCATGAAAAGTTCAGTCCCATGTGGTTTATATAAGTAATATGCTCATTTTACACACTGGAAACTTCAGGCAAGGTGTTATTTATGGGGGCAGATGCTGAAGCTAAGAAGCTGGCACACTTAAGCACACGTTCTTGGACATACTTATATAAATATAAATGTTTTCAACCCCCCTAACAAAATAGAGCTAAGAAATTCATGCCGGAGTGGCCAACACTCACCTGGGAAGCCGCCAACAAACACAGGGTCATTGGTGTCAGCGGACGTTGAAGCTGGGTTTGGGCTTTGGGCTTCTACCTGGTTCCCATCTACTGTGAGCTCAAGACGGTGTTTGATTTTGTTGGCAGTGACTTTGTGCCACTGTCCATCACACAGATGCCCTGGGATCCCAGCGTCATAGACAGCAGTGAATCGGCCAGCGCCATTGTCCACGTGAAACATAAGCTAGAAAGTAGCAAAGTGAACAGTCATAGATAGTTTCATTACAGAGGCATCCTAATGGTTCACATAGGAAAAATTATCAGGTCTCTAGAAAGGCATGGGTCGGAATTGTTTGAAGTGAATATAATGGGACATAGCATAAATTAAAATAAAAACTAACCGCTAAAAGTCACAAATTATGTTCTTTGCTTTGGACATTTGGGGGAGTAATAGCTAAGATGTGCAAAGCTGGTAGTAATTCTGCTTTCAGGAAAATTTGAGGCCAGGTGACAGACAAGAAAAGAACCTACTTATGTATAGGAAAAAATCCTACCACAGATCTTTTTAGAGCATGAGAGTTCTTAGCAAACCTTATAAAATTTTCTTAAAAGATGTTGTTTAAAGTGACTCAATAATTTGGTTTACAAATTCACTTTAAAGAATTTTTTTTTTTAATTTAAACTTTTGATGTTTTAATTGCATTTTTTCCCTCATGGATTTCAAAATTGAGAGTTACATAAATTACTTTTGGGGGCTGTCTTATGTCGCAGATGCCGAAGACCTGAGCCAGAAGGCCAGTTAAATTCCTAACCATGAAGAATTTAGATTAGAAGTTCTTGTCTAAATGAGAAAAATCTGTTTTTCATAATGTGGCAAGGCCTCTGAAATTTGAGATGGCAGACTTCTTTTGAAGCTGATGAAAGAAAGAAACATATTTAAACATTAAAACCATTAGTTCAGCAACCCATTTGACAAGGTAAAAGAAAAGAAATGGGTTTTTTAAAAAGGAAAAAGTGCAAGTAAATAGGTGAAAAGTTTGTACACTGTACAGTGGTGGAGACGTGCGTGGAGAATTTACTATACTGAGTGGCATTTATCATAAAGAGATTTTGCGTGTGCAAGGGGCTTCTGGGAAAGACACGTGACACAGGACATGTTGATGGTAACTGTTTACAAGCAGGTGATAAAGGGAAGCTTACTTGAACAAGATATGGTAAAATGGGTTTTTTAAATTTGGCAAAACTATTAAGTGCTGCTTGTCTGTTCACACTTCTGTGCCTCTAAGCTCCTGGAGTTTTTCTTCTTTTTTTTTTTTTTTTTTTGTTGTTGTTGTTTTTCAGTATTGCCTCTGAAGTTGCTTTGAGGACTAAGGGTAAGGAGGGAAGAGGCAAGGAGAGGATATTTTGGTTACCAAGCGATTTTTTTTTGGAAGGCAACAGCACACTAAGGGTGGACGTATGAAGAGAGCTAAAGTACGATTCCTACTTAAAAGCCAAAGAGGACCCTTGTGAAATGTCCTGCTCTGTCCTCTCATTTCACCTGCTCCAGGTAGTGTATTTCACAAGCTGTCTCACTGCAGAAACCAAAGAGTTGCTTGCTTATTTTTGAGACAGGGTCTCACTCTGTTGACTGGGCTAGAGTGCAGATAGATGTTTGGAATTAGATTAACAAATACTATAAAAACAAAAACGACCCAATACACACACACACACACACACACACACACACACACACACACACACACACACATATATATATATATATTTATTTTTTTTTTTTTAAATGGTATTGGGATGCTTTAAAATAAAAACCGAGAAGCTGCTATGTCAGCTGGCTATCTTGACTTTTAAGAGATGTCTTTCCCTGTTATAAGAGGCTGATTGAGTTTAGGTGATCCCAGCCTTCTCCTTTCCTACCACTGGGATTGCCCTACTTTCAGAGATTGTTTATAAAGAAGAGGATGACAGTGTCCTTTCAGCAACATAGTGAGCGCTTGACAGCTCCAACTATTGGGTTCATTATTAGCTAAACAAGTGACTTGCTGTAGAATTAACAGATCTAACGTTGATCCAGGTCCACAGAATAATTATGCTGAAAACACACACAAATTGAGATAATCCGGAAGGATGAAAAGATAGAATTAATTGGGCTTTCTCCCTACAAAGAGTGCAGAGCTCTCCACACATCAACAATGTCATGAAGCAGTCATAAATGTTGGGAACTGCTGACACTCACTTTTTCATCAATCATTTCAATTCCCATTCCATCCATTTTTTGACTGCTGATTCCCAGAAGAACTCCAGTGGTTTGAGTAGTACGGAATTCAAATTCTACAAGAAGGTCCAATCCCACTTTGAATCCACCAACTGTAAAATGAAGATTTTTTAAAAAAAATTTACAGATTAGAGATTACAGATAGAGACTGTCAATTAAATTGGTACAATACAATAGTTTTACTAGATTTTAATTCAAATGCTACCCAGTTATAATTATCGATGAAGTTCCAGACTCCCAAGTAACCTATAAGTACTCTCACCATTGTGTCATGTAACACACTCTATAGTTATTATTTATTTTCTTGGCTCCTTCCCTCCTACAAAATAAGTTCTATGAGGACGGGGAGTTTGTCTGTCTTGCTCATTGTTTTACCCCTTTTCCTACCAAAGTATCTAGCACATCATGGAAGTTTAACATGTATTTGTTGAATAAAGGAATGTGAACTGAGATTGACTCAAAGAATCTCACAACCAGGTATGATTACGTTAGAAGTCTCTTCATTGAATTGAGAAAAGCATTTCAATGATTATTCTGCAAACTTTTATTGGAGCACTCTAAATAATACTCATTTGAATAGCTTCAAAGTTGCTGAACATTTTATTAACAAATAGAGGAAATGAAGGTTCAGTTTTGATGGGAAATTTCAGGCAACAGCACACTAAGGGTGGATGTATGAACAGAGCTGAAGTATGATTCTTCTTTAGTTCATCCAATTTATTATTTTCTCTATAATTTTCCACATTTGGCTCATTGATTAACTTAATCTTTGGGTAAGTATTTAAGATCTGTCTCTTGGGAACAAGGTGATTGGTTAAGATCAATTTAGACCACATCAACTGTGTGGAGCATGAGGGAAATGCTCATGGGAATTATCTCCATGTCTTCTCCTTATTAGGCCAGAAATAAAGGCTATGTGTAACCACACCTGTCTCTAATGAAGAATGGTACTTGTCACATGAAAGACTATTTGTTCTACTGAGAATCTTGATGGGTCTGGATGGGTAAAGGTGGACTTATACACAATTTTAAGAGTGAAGAGTACCTAGAAGTTGTGGTGGGCTCCCATCTACTTGGGAGGCTAAGCGAGATGATCACTTGAGCCCAGAAGCTGGAGGCCAGCCTGGGCAATATAATGAGATTCCCAACCCCTCTGCCCTCAAATTAGCAAAAGACAGAAAATGAAGGGTAGAAGCTGAGTTGTTCTGAGAAATAAAACATGAAGAGAGAAGTAAGGAGAAGAGAAGAATGACACAAAGTTCAGCTGAGGACAAAAGGAATGAAAAGGCCAATAAAAATCCCCAGGGACTGGTGGCCAGAAAGCTTTTAAGAACGAAATATCAAAGATTCAATTGAAGGTATAAGTTTTCCAGTGAAGTAATCTCCTCTGACCATCTATTTCTCATGCAGACGAGATTGCACTGTGTGTTAAGGGAATGGCAGGAGTTGTTGTAAATTAGGGGAGTGGTTAATTTTCTGGTCCAGTTTAACTCAAAACCCAAAGAGGCCAGGCAGAATGGTAGGTCAATCCATTAACTGCAGAATCTGAGGCTGCAGCTTGCCATCAAGTCTGACTCAGAGGATGCTAGCCATCTATGAATTCACAGACATCTTGGGGAAGCCTTAGGACTTGCACAGCACATGGATTCTGGGGTTCAACATAACCCTCAACATTTCAATATTTAACATGTTTTTCTGTTTCCTGCTTCTGCAAAGGTAGCGTTTCCCTCTCATACTTTGTTGAAGGGTCCTATTCTTTTACGTCCCATGGTGTTTGCATGGGAGCTTTCAAATCATATTCTAAATCCAAGCTCAGATGCAATTCTTCCATGAAACCTTTCCTGATTTCCTCAACCAAAATTAATCTTTCTTCTAAATATCTGTGGGACTTTGCTTATATAACTTCATAGTGTTTCATCATTTTTAATTGCCTTCTTGTGATTTCTGAGCAAATAGAATCTTAACTATTCATAATAAATTCTTGAAGGAAAAAATACTACATTCTAAATTATTTATTTCTGTTTCTTATAATAACCTTTGCATATTATGTACTCATTAATTTCTTTCTAATGAACAAATATATGTGTTTATAATAACCTTTAGGATTGGTTCTATCTTGAAGTATATTGTCATATTTTAAAAATTATTATGTGGAGGTTATTTCTTATTTTACTTTCCAAACTGTACATTCATGATCAGTGATCCAGATCCACAGTGGAAATTTTTATTAGGGAGGGAGTGGGAGGAATACTTAAAGCCAGGAACAGTGCCATTCACCATTACTACCAGGAAGAAACAGTCCCCATTGTGTGTGAATTGTGTGTGCATTATATGCACATGTATGTGCTGAGGAGGAGGACATGAAGAAATGGAGCCTTAATGGTATATTACTTTCAGAAAGAGAAAAGTGGAGGATAGAAAAACTGCATAGTTTAAATCTATGATCCTTCTTGCAGAATGACATTTACTTTGCTGTTACTGATCTCCAGTGAAGGAGATGAAATAAACTCTTGTAATAGGCTTTTACTTTATTTCTGCTGTTAGTTCTCATCAGAATCAGACACATGATTTGTTTTCTTTTCATTTCAAATATATGAATTTTTAAGAGGGCTTTTGAAAAAAATTACTTCTATAAGTTTATTTCTGCTTTAAATAAAGGATACTAGTTTAGGGGACTACCATGGGGACTTTTATTTTCTTAGTATAAGCAAGAAGTTAGTATTTATACCTGGTTAATATTCAGCAGGAAGGAAACGGAAGAGCCTTACCTGCTATGGCAAAACCTGTTCCATCAAAATATGTTCCCCTCTGAGCATTTGCAAAACATATACCCACATGGAAGCTGGAGGTTGGCTGTTCAAGATCAGCCGGGAACTCTGCTACGTGAAGGTTCCTGATGCAGCCATCAATGCTGTAGGTCACCTAAATATTCAGATCGGGGAAAAAACAAGATGCTAAACTTCAGCAGAACTTTGCCTTTATGTGGAATATAGTCATCTCTGGGATACTCTGCATGTGTCATCATTTCACTGTCCTTGGGCACCTCCCAAAGCTGTGTGGCTTCTCTGTATCACCAGACCTCACAGCATGGGTGTAGCAACCCCTGTGCTTCTCAACTAAGACGCATCTACCCTGGAATCTGATTGTTCTGACATTCTAATTACTGCACGCTAAATCTCCATTGGTGTGACAGAGCTATGGACCCCATAAGCATATTTTTAATTGGTCTCTTATGTAACCGATTTCATGTTTCTATTAATAGTTTATTAACCTTATTATATATAAATTTTGTCATAATATATGTTCAATTTCTATTTGCAAAGGTAATTAGGTTTGGTTCAGTGCTTCTTCTGTTTGAAAATCTAAGGAAAGCAGTGGACCCTCCCGTAAGAAAACACCCGCGCACGTTAAAAATGAGAGTTTGCAGGAAACATTCAGGGTTCAAGGAATTTAGAAATTCATGTGCTGTCCCATCATACTGTACTTGGTTTTAGAAATTTTAGTTAGTGGCTTTGCCACTGTCACTCCAGAGACTCTGGTTTTTGAAAGACCTAGGAAGCATATCCAGTGCCGTGGAAGGAAAGTGATGCTAATTATCCACAAGGGAAGCCAAATGCTGAGAATTACAACTTGATGGACAGAATTACAACTAGATGGTCATCTTGAATGAATGAACAAATCTATGTTATCATGCGTTCCAACTTGAGTATAGAAATGCATCCCATTTGTACCTAGTGTGGTCTTTGAAAACATGCTCGCTTCTTAGAATCACCTTTTCCAATGCAAACCAGGACACATGGCCTGACAAAAAATTATTTTGTGAATACTGATTAAAAAACATTGTGAGAACTTTGAATTCTGTATCCAAACTTGGAGAACTGTGCTCTAAATGCTTCCTCTCAATATATTCACTAACCCCCTAGTCCTGAAATAACACCATGGGTACCATGATTTTCATCTTATTTTTTGTCTAGTGTTTTCTGTATGCCTGGTACTCTTTCAAGCAGTTTAAATATATTCCCCCATTTAATCTTTTCATCAACTTTGTTTGGTATTAGCATTAACCTGTTTTGCAAAGAGGGAACTTGGTCAAAAATTAATTTGTTCCAGGTAACAAAGCTGGGAAATACTTGATCAAACAAACCAAGGGATTCTGGCTCCAGGGCCCACACTCAGGTTCTGGGGTATTGCCTCTCATAGACAGACCTCTCTGGAAAACCTTCTGTAACTTCTCAGAAAAGATGATCATGGGCCCATGTGGCCTCATAATTCGAAATACATAAATAAATGACTCAGCCAGATAAATAAGGAACAAAGAAGATATTAGACACTTACTGGACCAATTCTTCGGGTGGTGTAGTTGATGGGTAATCCCCCCACATACAGCATTCCCACAACATCCAAGATGTCAGCTTTCTTGGGACTGACGGTTCTGTTGGAGGCATCATCTACGTAAAGAGTTCCTTCTTGTTTAATTCGCATTATCTTAATCTACAAAGAAAGAAGGAAGAAGGGTCATGAATACCATTCTGGAACACATTCTAAATATGCAGAGCATTAGACCTAAGAACTTTTAGGATATTCCCCTCCCCCCAAATCAAGATGATTTATAGAATGCCTGGTATGTGTTAAACCCATAATATAAGCAGAAGTAAACCTACTTTACAGACTATCTCAAACTCTGTCTTTTCCATGACTACTACCATTGCCAAAAGAATAAAAAATTTTCCTGGGTAAGTGTTTTGGTTGAAGTCTGTTCTGTAAGCTGCCAAATGTGGGTAGTGTCAAGAGGTAGTAGGCAGGTTGTAAGGAAACTTGTAGGCCGATAACACCATCATGAATGAAGGGGGCTGCAAAATTCATGACCAGTTTTCAAAGTGTATTAGTTGAACTGAGAAAAGCCTGGGCTCCCAACACAATTTCAGATCTGATCTGTCCCACTGCCCAACAGGCCCTTCCTGTGCAGAATCAAGAGAACAACAGCACGCCCAGACTGCATGCTTCTTCTGCAGCAGCTGATGTACAACATTGGGGAGGAAGATGGAAGCTTGACTGATATAGAAATTATGGTGGTGGAGTGAATTATCCTCTGAGACAGGATGAAATAAGGAGTATAAAGACTGGCTTGTGTATGAAAACCTTGAGTCTGAATTTAGGAAACAGAGCATGTAAGCCCGAGTACAATGATGGCTTAAAAATGAGTTTGGATCAGGGTTAGAGTAGTCTTAGACTTAACCACTCTGATTGGGGCAGTAATTTTTTAAAACCTCCAAAAAATAAAATCTGCCCTTAATTTGGTTCATGATAGTATTTAAGCTCCCTTTCTTAATTCCAGCCTCACTGTGGCCCAACAATATGTCTTTTTCTCACGTATCATATTTATTATTCTATTAGCTAGAGTTGAAAAGAAATCGTAATGTGAGTTCCATCATTAGGATCCATATTTGCTAGCCACAAGCTCCTAAGGATATACAAAGAGTCTGGATAACAAACTCCTAGACTCTGAGTCTATATTTTTCTTTTTCTGAGGTTCTTTGCCTTTCTCTATGGTATGACAAATCAAAGTATGTTAATATACCAATTCTAACATCTATCAATATCCTACTCTGAAAATTAAAAATTTTATTGGTCTATCTAGGGAAGCTTTACTTTAATAGGCCATCACAGGTGCAGAGACAAATGTTGAGATTTTGTTTTAATCAGGCAGTATATTATCCACTTGCAGTCATGCCAAAGAGGACAGTAGGCTGGCAAATGAGCCTTCTGTGCCCATAATGGTACCAGTTTCTGGGTGTAAGGCCAACATGTTAAAAGTTGTTCCAAATGACTGTCAGTGGAAATGATACCTCAGAGCCCCTTAAAACATGACATAGCAGAATCATAGACTCCTGGTTTTCACAGACCAGTGTGTGTTGCAGCAGGGAGGTACATCTTAGGATTCATTTTAGGGTTACCAACTCTTACTTTTGATGAATATTATTTCAGAAAAGACAGGCCTTTTTAGCATCTCAGAAGTAGGAAAATATTATCTCAGAGTAAATATTATTAAATTGAATGCACAGAGCTTTATGATTTGATTAACACATTCCATTGTCCCTTGTTTCTCATTTAGACCAGCAGAAACGTCTTCAGCTGCCAGGCCTAGTTTGTAGATAGAAGTTTGAGCACCACCGCTTTGTAGCCATGTTGGACCCTCAATAGTACAGTGATGAGGAATGGAAGTGTCAAAGATAAATCTACTCAGATCTGGTCCCATTTTCCAAGGTTGTGCTGTGGTTAGATTGTGTGACGGTGATATGCTGTTGTGGTACTTGCCATATTCTTAACCTCTGTCACCCCCAGTAGCCCCAGAGTCTGTGTGTGCGCTGGCAGACTGGCATGGGGGGTGCTGAATGCTCAGCAACCAGCAACCCCCTCTTAGGGGCCTGCTAATATCTGGGGGACTATTACCTTGTGCCACTGGCCATCATTAATTTTGGTGGGGATCATGGTTTTGGTGTCCCCACTCCCCAGGTCATAACTGAAGTAGGGAAATCCATTTCTCAGCTGAACTGTAGCGAAATCAGCGTGATTGATCCGAGCCATGTAAAACAGCAAGCCCGACTCAGCTTCAGTTCGCACTTCCAACTCGATCGTCAGACTGTGAAACAAAAGTATGCGAAGTAAACAAACGCCATAAAAGGACAGCGCCTGTGGCTCAAAGGGGTAGGGCGCTGGCCCCATATGCTGGAGGTGGTGGGTTCAAACCCAGCCCCAGCCAAAAACTGCAAAAAACAAAAAACAAACGACATGAAAGCCTTCTTGTGCTCAAATAGAGTCTAGTGTCAGATATTCTGGGTGCATTTTTCATACAGCAAAATAATGAACCTTCTTAGAGATGAGAACTTTCCAAGACTACTGATCTCTTCCACTGAGCTTCTCAGGCTGAGAAAAACACAATTCTATTCTCTATTGCACTCAGTGAATTAAAAAACAAAACAAAACACACAACTAACCTCATTAATTAATAAATGTAGTTGATTAAACTTGATTAAATGAGAATACTTAGTTCTTCACTTATCAATTCTTTCTCAATATCTCAGAATAACACGTACCGGTTTTTAACTTTGGTGTCATCAAATGCGATTGCAACGTGACTGTTTTTTGAAAGCCCAAATTGCTTGCTCCCCATCAAAAGGGCTGGCTCTGATTCTGCAGCACAAGGACCCTGGAAAATACCAAGGAGAGAAAGACAGATGATAGACTCTGCTTTTTACTAAGGGAATGCTGTCTAATCGTTTCTTATACATAGTATATTAGCTCAATTATACTCATTTGAGTATATGTCCTCATATAAGCTTAAATTACTTAAGAATAAAAACTGTCTCCAATTCATTTCTGTAATCTCCCACATAGTAGGCACGTGTAATAAGTGCTCAGTGAGTGGGAATCAGTGTTTTGATATCACACCTTGGAAGTGCTAAATGAATATGTTAAAAACAATTTGATTGATTTTTTTGTTATTCTCTAAGGAAAAATATTGTTTGTATTTCTGAGAAAGCTGGAATTTCTTTTTTACTTTTACTTTCACTTAGGAAGAGTTTTATTCTTAGAAGATTGAACAGGGAAAATGATAAGCCAGCAACCCGGGTTATAGGAGCAGAAAAATGTGTTCCTTCTTGGCCTCCCTATTTCCATCTGCCACTATATGACTTTTCCTTCAAAATTATCAGTCCACTAGAAGGTTTCCACGAATTTAGACTTTCAAGATGGTGTATCTCAACCTGCAAGTCAGCCCATTCAGGCCCTCAGCCAGTTGCTAGGCAACACAGAACATTTTTAAAAAACAACCCGCCATACACCATTTCAACTGCCACTGTTCAAAGATCATCTTCCTAGGGTGCTTAAGAAGGGAGAGTTAGGTGAACGGCTGTGCAGCCAGGTGGCTTAATATTCTGCTGTCACCATCTTGAAATTCTTAGTAATTTTTGAACAAGGGCCCTGAATTTTTATTTTGCACTAGACCTTGCAAATTATACAGCGAGTCCTGGTTAAGTGGGTCATATTTGACTGCTCTAACACACGGCTCAATAAATAATCAAGGCTACTTAAATTACCAAGGCCACAGTTCCTGTTCCTGTTCTGTATTTTTACAAGATAGCTTGGTGTATAGGCTGCTTAGGAAGTCTTTTAGAACACGCAGTGCAGGAGAAAATAACCTGCACACTCTCACCAACATATCTGTTTTTAAGAACTACACTTAATAGCTCTGGAAGGGCCACTGCCCCAGTGAGCCGCTGAGTCAGCACAGATTCTCAAGTAGCCCAAGGTGGGCTTGTGATGCAGGGTGCTCTTCCCAAATGGTGTACTCAGAGATGACTCAGCAGCATGCAGGAAATTTTTACTTGATGGGGGAAAGACTTGTTCTCTTTTTTCTTGATCTCAGTCAAACGGAGCACTCTGCCACAGCAGGTAAAAGGCTTAAAGTGTTTGGAAATGCTGTAAAATTGGTCTTCACAGAAGCATTTCTCTTCTTGCTTCCCAGGAGATGGTCAGTTAGAAAGAGCAGTCTGAAAATTCTGAAAGCGAAGGCTGGAATTCATATAGCTATGCAAAAACCCAGTGGGAATGACAGGGAAATGCTATTCATTTGCACAGCTGAATGACCTTTCTGGAATAAAAGTGTGGCACCTTTCTCGTTATACCACATGCAAAAAGCCCAAATGGACAGTCTTTGGTGGCTTAATGTCTCCATTATGAACGCTGCTATTAATAGAACTGGGATCATTTTTCAACTTGTCACACACAGTACTTCCTACACAGAGGACCATCTCAACAAGTACGCAGCCTACAGTCTTCCTCAGAAATCTCTAAGAGATTCCTATTTGCTGTGAGTCCCTTGGGGGCAGAATTTCACTAAACATCTCTAAACCCTCAGCTCTGAAAACTAAGAGACTGAAAAAGTCGATGAAGGGGCAGCACCTTTGGCTCAGTGAGTAGGGCACCGGCCCCATATACCGAGGGTGGCGGGTTCAAACCCGGCCCCGGCCAAACTGCAACAAAAAATAGCCAGGTGTTGTGGTGGGCGCCTGTAGTCCCAGCTACTCCGGAGGCCGAGGCAAGAGAATCGCCTAAGCCCAAGAGCTGGAGGTTGCTGTGAGGGTGACAAAGTGAGTCTATGTCTCAAAAAAAAAAAAAAAAAAAAAAAAAAAGTCAATGAATAATGAATGCTAAAGAATAAGGAAACCATAATGTGTTGCCTAAAAGAAAATGACCAGTGGGTTATGTCCATCGCATTGCTATTATTGAAGTCATTGGTCCCGTTACTATATATGAATGTTAGTATCAAATAACTTTTCAAATATAATTTTAAAACTTTTCAAGGACATCTTCCCGTCCTTCTCCCTCAAGGTGGCAGTTACATTTTATTGGTAGCAGCTGTATGGTGTGGCCAACTTCTGTCCCCTGGAAGCCCAAACACCATAGTCACTTGGCCTGCTGGTGGAGGGGACAGGTGTTTCTAAAACTGGTTCTGAGTTGAGCAGCAGCGCTTTACCATATTATATTATATTTTCCAGATGGAAAGGTCCTGCTTATGCCATTTTTTGGGGGAAAAAAACAAAAACCCTTTGACCAGAAAATGACAGGGACTTTGTTGAGGTCCTTTTAATTAAGAGTGCTTATGAGCCACACCTGCTTGAAACACAGGACGAGGAGTGCCTCTGGAGGGGGTCCTGCTTCACTTTTGCAATGAGTAAATTTCAAGAAGCAGTTAGAAGCAATGTTTAATAAAACAGTGTTCTTAGATTGGCCAGTGGTATAAAAGAGAATGATAACAAGCTGATCCTTCTACTAGGTAACCTTAAAGAATAAAACCATCCAGGTGAATTTTTTCTTGAAGGACACTCAAGATGATCATTGATGTGCAATTGGGTGGATATTATCAAAGTCGCTTTAATAAAACTTTGGTCCCCTTCCTTTGTACAGTTGGCAGTTGGGAAAGGACTGAGAAGTCCTGGTGGAAGAGGGTTTTTATATGGATGTACTTTAGTTTAAATGGGATGTTTTGGTGCAAATGTAGATCTCTCCCCTTGCTTGGCTGAAGGGAGACCAGCCTGGATCACGTCTCCCTTGCGTGAACTGAAACCAAGTCTGGCGTTACAGTGGGTGCAGGGCAGGCCTATCCATTGGTCTGTCTGCTGTCACCTTCTGGTCCTTCCCCTCACGTTCCATGGTGAGGGGAGCTGCTCCTCCTCTCGCTCAACCTTCCTTCTTTCTTGTAGCACTTTAAAGGGGAGCACGTAGGATGGAACAGCAAGAGTGCAGTGTTTTGCACGGGAATAAAATGAGCCTGTCAGGGAGGACATTTTCAACCTTGCTTCCCGCAGAAATCTAAGCTAAGAAAAAGAGCTAGGAAGAGGGACTTCAAATGAGGCAATTTTAAGGAATCTTTAAAGAATGCAAGATGAATCTTTCTTATCTAAGCTAACATGAGCTTGAAGGAGTCCAAGCTTTGATGGACATGATGCTTCACCTGTGTTGTTTTGGAAACACTGATCTCTGAAATGTGTTAAAACAACAATAACAAAATCAGGACCTCGGTTGAAGCTCATCAATCTCCACATGTTACAATTCTGCCACCTTGTGGGAAATCTTTAAAGTACTGCAAGTACATCTGGGAAAAATGTGCTTTGAAAGGAGGACGTGATATACTTTTTATTTGTCTCTGCTTAGCAGGTGACAAGCTGCAGGAGGTCAGGTCTTGGGTGGAGAGTCTATCGTGACAGTGCACCTGTTCATTAGATCAGTTATTTAATTTCAGGTCAGAAGGAAACAGTGGTCCTTTCTAACCGCTGTTTGGTGGCTGGCATTTGGAAATGAGCTGTTAGATACAAGATAGCATATAACTCATTGATAAGCCTCCCTTGAATGTAGAGAGGTCCAGAGCAGAGATGTAAATTGCATTTATAAAAACTGGCATCTTTGTTCGCAAAAGCATCAAATGATGAATCATCATAAAACTGCATAATTTTCTTCTTTCATGAGTCAATAATTCCCCTAATAAATGTGAGCAAAAATCCCATCTGATGTTTATTTGTGATGATCTTCTTTATGGATGAATAAGCGCAAGATAATTTTTATAGCACTGACTTCAATGTTCTGAAACATACAATTCCTACTCAAGCTGTTGATTGAGAAACTGAATTTCTGTTCAGTTGAGTTCTTTGGGAAGATACTGAGCATTTTATAGTAATATTGCCACACTAATGCCCGAACATATTCCTTGAAGTATAGAAAATGTGTGTGCTTTCCTTTTAAATACATATCAGTATCCAATTAATGAATCCTTTGGCCTTGACTGTATTTAGCTCTGAAAGCTGTAGTGTTACAACTGCTGGAGAAATCTCTTTTCCTCTATTCTTTCCTCCTCTGCTTGCTTCTTTCCTCCACCTCCCCGAGAGCCCTTATCAGCACTAGAACTCTTCGTGGCTAGTCGTATTGCTCTTCTAAGTTTCCACTTTGAGATTCACAGTTCAACTTTCCAATAAAATTCAAACAACAACAAAAAAAAGCAGCCAGTTCATTGTGTACACATCCACACAGGCCTTCCTTGTAGAAAAGACTAGATATAAAAGGTGCACATCCTCGTAGAGAACTTGCGCATTTCAACATGGCAACAAATGTCTGTAATATCCAAACTCCAGGCTCTTATCTACCCCTTTTCCCCCACCATCTTCCATGAGAAATATCAAAACAGTACAATGTGCAGAAATGTTTCTCTAGCTCTAAATGGGCTAAAGGATGAGAGAAGCATCATTAAAGCTTTCCCATTATCAAATGAGATAATATGCATGAAATGCTTTCTAATCAATCATGTTCTAACACGCATTAATCAGAGGATTGACATATCCATTTCACAGGGCAGAGATGCTCATGTTGCTCTGGAGTATAGTGAATTTTGTCCTTGTGCCAGAGTGGCTGCCAGGGAGAGTGTGATGGGTGGAAAGGAGAAAAAGAAGGGCACTAGACCAGGAGGTGATTTGTGTCAACTGTGCTAGAACAAACATGGGCTCCTAAAGAGGCAGGACCCCTCAGGGATTAACCTGAATTTAAGAATTTAAGTCTGAGTTCTTAATAATTCTTCCTCCTCCTTCTTTTTTTTTTCTTTCTTTAAACTGGAGACAGTTTCAGTCTATCTCCATCGGTGGAGTGCTGTGTCATCACAGCTCACAGCAACCGCAAACTCCTGAGCTCAAGCGATCCTCTTGCCTCAGCCTCCCAAGAAGCTGGGACTACAGGTGTCACAACACCTGGCTGATTTCTCTCCTTTTAGTAGAGATTGGGTCTTGCTCTTGCTCAGGCTGTTCTCAAACTTCTGAGCCCAAATGATCCACCCTCCTTGGCCTCCCAGAGTGTTAGGATTACAAGCTGAGCCCAGCTTCCTTAAATAATTCTTACAAATATAAATTCTGATTGAAAAATAAAAAAATGAAAAGAATGAAAAATTATGGGAAACTTGAGATCTAATAACCATATGCTAGAGTTTGTAAATGCTTAGAAATAGAATACTCTAGGTTTGAAATGTGTTGCTAAAAAAATAAAAATAAAGACAAAAAAAAAATAGAATATTCACCACACTCTTTTCCTAGCAATCGTTCTAAACCTAAAAATGTGAAGTTAAAACTAACCAGAATAATTAATAGAGTTAAATTAACACAGAAGTTAGAGTTGCATGAGCACAGAAGAATTAATAGAGTGATGGGGTATTACTCTGAGCCAGGCATTGTGGTAGGTGCTTTGTATGCAATGTATAGTTTATTCCCCCATAACAGTAATCCTTGAAAGAAGATATTATTATTCTTATTTTTCAGTGGGTCATCTTACATTTAGAGGGAACAAGTAACCTGCCATAGTTCATTGAGTAAAGGTCAGTGGGCCATGGAAGAAGCATCTCTCTCTTTCTCTCTCTCTCTTTCTTTTTCTCTTGTTAGCAATGATGATATTTTATTCAGATTTGGAATTAGCAGGCTCTTAATAAATATTTGTTATGAAACAACTTGTTCAGCCTTTAACTTTTACTGACTTTTAAGAAGAAGGCACATCTTTCCATACACAAAGAAAGAAAGAACATAGCAAAGAAATTACATCAGAAACTCTAAAATGCAATACAATTCATTAGAGATGGAAAGTTCTAGAAATCCAATTCTAACCACACAGTCATAGATACATATGACATGCTAGAGAAGGGGAAATAGCAGTTGGAATTTAAACATCTGGGTTTTAGGGCCAACTCTTCCTCGTGTGAGACCTTGGGCCAGGCTGCGGGTTCCAGGGTCTTCCTTCCTCACGTCTAAAGACATTTCTAAGGTGTCTGCTAGTCCTCATGGTCTGCGATTCTTTCTAGACCAACCAATTTGGGCTGCTACTCAACTCCTTTGCCTGTGTCTCATCCACTAAACGGAATGCTCTGTTTTCAGAAAAGTTAAAACTGACACTGCTGAGAGGAAATGGAAAGTGGAATTAGAACAGAAAGTTATAAAAAAAACTCAAATGAGTTAAAGTCTCTACTCCCAGAAGGCCAAGTGTCTTTATTTTCAGAAAAAGGGGGAAAATGTGATATGCTTGAGAGGTCCTATTAAATGGTTTGTGTGGTCATTTAGAAAAGTAGAGTGTTCAATGGAAGCCAAAAGCTCCTCCCCTAAAAGTCAAACTAGAACAGAGAGACTGAGATACTTCACTGAAGGAAATTCTTGTGACAAGAAGACCCACTAGGTTTTGCTCCACCAAATATGGTGCCTGATTAGGAGTCAGAGCATTCTCAGGACATTAACAGAAACATTAACAGACTCAGGGAGAAAAGGGCTAATGTCCCCTGAACCCATCACTTCATTTGAAGTAGTATAGTCTATTCTATGTGCCATGTTTTTAAATAAATATTTTAAACTTAAGAATATTAATCACTGGGAGTATGAGAATTAGAATTTAGGTCTGATGAAGAAAACCCTGAGCTTGTGGGTAGAAGACTAGATATTTTCAAATCCTTGAAGGGACATTAGAGAAGATATAAATATAATGTGTTTGCCTATAGAAACACAATAATAACATAGAAATTATAGGGACCCGGTTTTACTTCCATATAATCAATGGTTTTCTAGCAACTAGAGCAAGCCTCATCAAGACAGTGAAAAATCCTCATTAATGTAGTATTCAAGTACAGGCTGCAATCCCACATCAAATATCATAAAAAAGGAATATTGATGTGTTAAGATGGTGATTGGACAGATGATCTCCAGGGCTCTTGCCAAATATAATTTATAATTCTAAGCTAGTTGTTTAGAGATTGGTTCTATTTTCTTTGAGAAACAGTTTTGTAAGTGGACATTAGAATCCAAGGTCAAAAAAGTCTTTTCAACCCTGATGTTCTTGAATTCTTCAATTTAAGACACATTCTTGGCTGAGTGCCTGTAGCTCAGCAGCTAGAGACAGCCACATACACCAGAGCTGGCAGGTTTGAATCCAGCCTGGGTCTGCAAACAACAACTAAAACCAAAAAAAAAATACCCGGGTGCTGTGGTGGGCACCTGTAGTCCCAGCTACTTGGGAGGCTTCTGCAAAAGAATTGCTTAAGCCCAAGAGTTTGAGGTTGCTGTGAGCTGTGACACCATAGTACTCTACTGGGGGCAACATAGTGAGACTCTGTCTCAAAAAAAAAAAAAAAAAAAGAAAGAAAGAAAACACATTGTTGAGTCTACTAAACGCATGCTTTTAAGAGGTGTGAGGGAAAAAAACCAGCTTCCCTTTGCTGGGGAAAGATCCAGCTAAGTCCTCACTACAAAAGAAATGAGGAAACATCCTACAATCCATGTGGCAGATCAGAAGAATGCCTTAGAAAAAAATTAGCTTTGGGAACTCATCTCCACATGACTGATAGCCTTTCACTTGCTAGTTGGGTTATCTTAGGTATTTTCTTTTCTGAGACAGAGCTAATAATACTTCCATAAATATAAATAAATGTAAATAAAACAATACCTTGTGGGGATTAAATGAAATAAGGGATGTAAAATGCCTAGCTGAGTACTGGGCACATAGTAGCTACTCAGTGAATGCAGGGATTCTTCACAGTAGCTACATGGATGTGCTTCTTCTAATTTTCAAAGAACTACCACATGCATTATCTATGATTTTCATAGTAGCTCCATGTGATAGGTAAGGCAGGTGTGATATCTATATTTTACAGAGGATGAGATGATGCTCGGAATAAATAGCCAGTTTTCCTGAATAACGATTATTTGGTTTCTCATTTAATAAATATTTCTAGTGACAAGGAGTATATTTTCCTACAGAACAACCAATTCCATTATGAAAACTAAGGAAAAGAATGAGATATTCAAGACTTTTCAAAATCTATACTAAAGATAACACGTCCTATTATTTGAATGAATTATAAACATGACACATGGGCGGTAAAGAGTGTAGGGAGACGATTGTCCACTCACTGGTGTTGAGTATGTAAACTGGTACGACTTGTGGAAAAAACAATATAGATATGTGTGCCGAAAAGCTTAAGCTGGGCTTGGTGGCTAACACCTATAATCCTAGTAATTTGGGAAGCTGAGGTGAGTAGATTGCTTGAGCTCAGGCATTTGACCAACCTGAGCAAGAGCCAGACCCTGTTTCTGCTAAAAACAGAAAAATTAGCTGGGCGTGGTGGTGGGCACCCGTATTCCTGGCTACTCAGGAGGTGAAGGCAAAAGGATCAATTACTTGAACCAAGAGGATGAGGTTGATGTGAGCTGTGACGCTACAGCCCTCTACCCATGGTGATAGAGTGAGACTCTATCTCAATAAATAAATAAATAAAAATTAAAAAAATAAATAAAAAATAAAATAAAAATAAATAAGCTTAGATATAGTCATCTATTGACCTCAAAATTAATCTATGAATCTGTTCTAAAAAAATAACTGGAAATGATGAAAAAGTTTGTTGCACAAAGGTATTCATTAGAGTTTGGTGTCTAATAGTGAAAAACTGGAAACACTTTAAATAGCCCAAATGAGCTGGAAAAATTAGAAAAAATTACAAAGTAGAGTGTATTAGTGATCAGGAGCCAGACTTTGGAGCCAGATACACTGGGTTGAAATTCCTGTTCTGGGCTTGGCGCCAGTGCTCAGTGGTTAGGGCGCCAGCCATGTATACTGAGGCAGGTGGGTTCAAACCCAGCCTGGGCCTGCTAAATAACAATGACACCTGCAATGACCAAAAAAAAAAAAAAAAAAAAAATATATTTATATAAATTTATATGTATAAAATTATATATATAAATATATATATAATAATATATATATAGGTGGGGGGGTGGGCGTTGGGTGGAGTGCCAGCTCCTTG
>CAUYPK010045816.1:0-13163 GCA_963574355.1 Loris lydekkerianus
ATAATTGCTAAGTCATGGAAAAAGCCCAAGTGCCCATCGATCCATGAATGGATTAATAAATTGTGGTATATGTACACCATGAAATATTATGCAGCCTTAAAGAAAGATGGAGACTTTACCTCTTTCATGTTTACATGGATGGAGCTGGAACATATTCTTCTTAATAAAGTATCTCAAGAATGGAAGAAAAAAGTATCCAATGTACTCAGCCCTACTATGAAACTAGTTTAGGGCTTTCACATGAAAGCTATAACCCAGTTATAACCTAAGAATAGGGGGAAGGGGGAAAGGAAGGGGAGAGAGGGGGGAGTGGGGTGAATGGAGGGTGATTGGTGGGATTACACCTGTTGTGCATCTTACAAGGGTATATGTGAAACTTAGTAAATGTAGAATGTAAATGTCTTAACACAATAACTAAGAAAATGCCAGGAAGGCTATGTTAACCAATGGGATGAAAATGTGTCAAAAGGTCCATAAAACCAGTGTATGCTGCCCCATGATCTCACTAATGTATACAGCTATGATTTAATAAAAAAAAACATAAAATAAAAAAAAAAAGACAGCACTGTTAATCATTTTAGGTTTATATAGCCTTCCACATCTTTCTCTATGCATTTATTGACGAATGCAAATATTTGGCATTTATATTATTTAGCATAACATAAATATTTGACATAAATTGTATATATTTAACATATACATAATTTAAATATTTAGTATATATATAAAGTGGTGCTATTTGTTTTACACAAATAGAAATATATAAATTTTTCTGTAGCTTCCTTTTTTAAAAATTTGTATGTTATATGATTTCAAGGTATATGATTCCCTAAGTAAATGCCATAATTAATTTAACTATTTTTTTCTTATAACTTCCCTTCCTCCCTCCTTCCCTCCCTTCTATCCTTCCTTCCTTCCTTCTTCCTTCCTTCCTTTTTCAGAGACAGGGTCTCACTGTATCACCCAGGCTAGAGTGCAACGGCACCATCTGTGCTTACTATAACCTTGAATTCCTAGGGTAAGCGATCCTCCCACCTCAGCCTCCCAAGGAGCTGGGAGTACAGGTATACACCACCCATTTAATTTTTTTTTTTTTTTTTAACATCCTTTTGTAGAGATCAGCATCTGCACATGTTGTCCAGGCTGGTTTTGAACTCCTGGCCTCAAGAAATTCACTTACCTCGGTCTCTCAAAATGCTGAGACTGTAGGTGTGAGCCACCACATTGGCTTCCTTTCTCTTTCAGAAAGTAAGAATGCTTCACTATCTTGCCATTTTAAATAATATGCCATCTTTCCCTCATTTCTTCTGTACTTTTAACATTTCCTCTGGTTGTACCTCATGCTCAGTTGTTACTTTTAATGCCTGTTTGCATAGACGGTTCACTTCATCACTATTCTTGAGTACTTTTCTTAACAGAGCTCTTATGTCTTTAAAGAATTGAATAATCATAATCCTTACATTATTTTAAAATTGGATTTTGGAAAAGAAAAACTGCTTGGCAAACTCAGAGTAATCTGTTTGAATATAGATATGAGTATTGTTAGGCAAAAAGCCAGGATTATCCAAATCTGTGATCATCTACCTCAGAAAATGACTTGTTACTTGTCATTAGAAACATTTAATTGTGGAACAGACGACATATGTTTTACTATCATTTCATAAGAGATTAAAATTCTTAATAAGTGGTAAGTTTCAATTATTTTTAGGGACTTTCCAAACTTGAGATACTTAAGAAAAATTGGGGGCTAATTATTTGCTGTACACGGCTGTTTGCATTTTCTTTTAAATTCATCCCTCTATGACAAAATAGACAGCTAAAAAACACAGGCTGAAATCTGTGGTCACACACACCATAAAAACTGAACTTGACAATGGGAAGTGAATCTGGTCAAATATCTTCTTGCTCATGATTGGTAAAGAGTGGAGAGTTCTCAGAAGATCGATTTCCCTGTGGTTCCTTATAAACCAGAGTTAAGTGTGCCCCTGTAACTAAAGCTCTGACATAACTATTCATCATTGCTGGAAATGCAGCTTCCAGATAATTTGGTGTGATTTATTCTTATCTGGCCTTCACAAATAATCCTTTCAATTTTAAATCCTTCTCAGAGTAGGAATCCCTTTCTATCAGTTGCAACCATATAAGTAATTATCTCTCCTTAATTGTTTTTGTGCAGTAAGTGTGGTGGTTGTAACATACGGGCTAAGCCTCCTATCTTGCCTCGTAGCACTGAGACAAGACTCTCAGGTATACTTACGACTAGATTTTATTCAAAGGAATAGTAGAAAAGCGTGTTCCACATGCTAGTAAATTACGGGGTCAACTCAGGAGAAAGTGGATTTTATTTTTTCTATCCTCTCTAAAATGTACTGCTATTTTAAAACTAGAAAGTGTTCTCTTCAAGAATCTCCTTTGGGTATTAACTCTGCAAATTTTATCTATACAAAATTACATAAACTCTACATGCTCTTGCAGAGCATCATTACGTTTTGGCCTCTGGTGATAATCATCATTATCTGAAGTGGCCAATGGCAGCTATTTCTTTGACATTTATTACACTGTCTTTAGTGGTCTTTTTACCATAGCCATAAGGGATGCTGCTTTGTAACAGTAGTACTATTAATTTCTACCATTATCTTGCTTCTCATGTTAAATTTTGGGTCAAATGATTGGTAAAAGTCTAAATGGGCAGTCAGAGATGAAGAGGAAAATACATAACTAGACTGATCCCTGCTGCATACAGAGAGGTAATTTACACAAATAGGCTAGACGAAAACAGATGGGAAGAGGGACAGAGGGAGAGGGGTGACTAATGACACCTGACTGCCAAGTGACCCTGTGGGCTTGAACGCTGGCAGGACACCCAAAACTGTGCCAGCCGCAACTTGGAACTGGCCGGTTCTCACTCACAATTCATTGAACAGGCTAACCTTGGTCTTTCTATTGTTACCAGTACCAGGGAAATTTATACCTTATATAATTATGGGCCAGAAAATACACATTCTAACTGGACTGTCTTTCACTTAGAAGCTATATGTTACTGCACTGTGGTGAAAAGTTTATTGTTCTAGTTGCCTTTGCTTCCAGCAGGGAAAATTTGATACATTTTTTTCCTTTAAGAGCCTCTTTTATAAATCTATAGAATGTGGCACCTTTTGTGGCTTAAAACAAAAAGTGGAGGAAAAATACAGGACTTATTCTGAGAACATAACTATATTATTAAACGCTTTGTTCATGATAAAATATGTTTGAGCTTGACAGGTGAGGCGTTCCTAGAACTATATCTAATAGACTCCTGCCTGTCTCCTACTCACTTTCTTACTTTAAATTTTTAATCTCTTTTCGACTACAGAATTAATGTTAATAGATGTATATTAGAATGAACCGTGAGCTTGGAATCAAGAATCTTATGTACCAACATTGGTTATGCTACTAATTAGCTAAGTGAACAACAAGATCACTTGGCAGGATAAGAAAAAATGAGAAAAAAAAATTGACAGGATGAGAAAAAAATGTGTGCGTCTGTACACACATGCATATGTGTATAGGAAGTATAAATATGCATTATGGAAATCATTGTTTCTATATAGAGTTTCTTTCCAGTAGGATTTCAGAAGTTCTAAACTAATTAGGAATTAATTTTTAAAAACTTTGAAGTTTTTGCTGTGAGTTTAAGAAACCTTAGAATGTTCATGGTAATTATATGCTACTATATGCATTTATAAGCACCATTTATGGATCTTAAAAGGCCTGCATATGTTCTTGAAGATGCATTTCCCTCATTTATTTTTAGCTTTAAGAAACACAAAGATTATATAGGAGAGTGCACAGGGATGCAGATCATCACTATTATTACTGAGAAGTGATTCTCCTCATCTATTTGCTTCCTGACCTAGGAACTCGAAAAAGAGATGAAAATGAACAAAAATAGAAAATGAACTGCACTTTATAAGTTAAATGTTGGTAATCTGAAAGGGAATTCTTACGAACAATTGTTGAAACTAGTAGTGAAATGACCCCTCTTCCATAGCTTGTTCATTTACCATGTCTGAATCTAAAATGGTCCGTAAGTTCAGTCTACTTCATTTTGTCCAAACTGGTGGACAGAGGCTTTTGGGTGTAGAAACAAATAAACAAACACACCCTACACTGTGAAAGGTGGGGCCCTCTGAATCACGCAGGAGATGATCCACATGCTACTATCAGGGAAGAGGCAGGACCTGAGACTCGACAAAGGTCACTTAAAAGGTGAACCTTTGCCAAAGTCTCACTCTGGGTCTTGGAGCAGAGGTGTCTGTGAGAACGGTTAAGTCGTGCGGGAAAGTGGGAAGTGCTAAGGACAGCCAAAGTGAACACCCTGAAGGAGAGGGAGAAAAATGTACGATCGGTGAAGTCAGATGCAGAATTCTTGAAATTTAAAAAAAAAAAAATTTAGAAGCTAGCTAGTCTTAAAAAGAAAAAAAGAAGAGGAAAAAGGAGAGAAAGAAATCGAAGCCATCAGAGAATGATGGGAATAATGAATAAAGAACTAAATAGCTGAAGCACATGCCCTTATTAGGACGTAGATGGGTCTTCGGATAGCCTAGAAACTCTAATTAGGGTGCTTTGTCTCACAGTGCAACAGCAACATAACATCAATCACCCTCTAGCTCTCCACCCTTTGCCTAACCTCCTAAGGTAAAGCAGAAAAAAGAACTCTGTTAAGAGAGTTTTTATAGGAAAGACAAAAGCTTTTCTTTATTTTTGGCTGCAGCAATGCTTATTTTATTAAAATCCAAAGATAGAATACTGTAAAATATCTACACTGTGTGAAAACAAACAAATATTTTAAATTTACCCTGAAAATTAGTATGTGATTAAAATTAAAGAGATATCAATTTTCCCAGTGGTTTGTACACCTCTGTTGACCAAGAGCCTGACATTCTCAAGGGCGTCACCATTACCAGTTATCTCAATAGTAAAGACGTTGTGCATTTTTCCTCAACTACAATGGCTTAAGAGGATGTTTGCAAACAGAACAAAGAATAAATATGCAATTTCTCTAAGGTTTTTCAGCTTAATTTTTTTGGAAATTAATTAGTTGAAATTTCACAAAATATTTAAAAGGATTTAACCTATGAATAGATTTGTGAAGAAAAGATTCTTAAAACCACAGAGTTTGACAATGAGAGCAGTAGGAACACAGAAAGTATTTCTCGGAATTATAAAATGCTATATTGCCTCAAATTAGCCTCCTCCCCCCATTTAAAAAGCACTTTTCTTCAAAAAGAAAGTGTTAGATTTATAGGCATATTTATATTACCATAACTTGTATTCAGGAGAAAACAGAAGTGGTTAAAGAAAGTATGTTTCCATAAAGTATAGACCTGTGATACTAAGATAAATATAGCTTCAAAATATAACATTATTTTATTAAAAATATGTTTGTGCTCATGTTTATTGCAGTACAATTCACAACTGCAAAGATGAGGAATCAACCCAACTGCCCATTAGTACATATGTACCATGGAATACTACTCAGCCATAAAAAAGGAGACCTTAGTATCTGTTGTAACAACCTGGGTGGAATTGGAGATCATTCTTCTAAGGAAGTGTTGCAAGAGTGGAAAAACAAACACTGCATGTACTCTTTATCAAATATGTGATCAACACTCAGGTGCACATGTGACAGTAAAACTAAACAGAAGTCACGCAGGCGGGAGGATGGAGGAGAAGATGGATAAATTCACACCTACTGAATATAGTGCACACTGCGTGGTGAACACACTTATAACTTTGACTTAAACTATGCAAAAACAATGAATATAACCAAAATATTTGTACCCCCATAATGTTCTGAGGGAAAAAGTCCAACTCGGCTAGGTGTGGAGGCTCATGCCAATAATTTTAGCACGTTGGGAGGTAGAGGCAGGAGGGTTGAGTTAGAGACCAGTATGGGCAACACAGAAAGATGCTATGTCTAAAAAGAAGTATTTTTTAAATGACCTAGGTGTAGTAGCTCACACCTGTAGTCCCAGTTACTCGGGAGGCAAGAGAGTCCCTTGAGCCTAGGAGTTCAAAGTTACAATGAGCTATGATCAGGCCACTGTACTCTATCCTAAGTGACAGAGGGAGACTTTATTTCAAAAGTAAATAAAGTCCAACTTACCATTAAAAATATTATAGTGAATTTTAAAATTTTAGCCTATGCCACATCAACTGAATCAAATTAGAGGGCTCAAGAACAATAATAAAAACACAAAAATCAAGATTGGTGTTCATTTCTTATTTTATCAATATATAGAGAGTTCTAATACAAAACACACTTAGAAATATCCAATAATAGGTGTCCATATTGCTTACTGTTCACCTGAACAAAAATAATTATGGGATTTTTAATCACTTAGCATTCTTTAAAAAAATATATAGTCAGATAATAGATCTTAAACTTTAAAGATGTGTTAAAAATAATCTAGTACTGAAAAAAATAATGTAGTACTACCTTTCTTACTAAAGGCATCCCTTTCATAATACCTCAGACAGGAGAGTAACCTGTTTTTACTTGAATAATCCATTAACGAAGATCACAACTTTATGAAGTGTATTATTCAATATTTCAGCAAATCTAAATATTAAGTGTATATTTTTTATGGAATAGAGAGTCCAAATCTGTCTTCTTGTCATTTCATTTTTTGGCCTTATTTTCTAACATATTTCGGGTGACAAATAATTTTACTCTTTCCAACTTACAAGTTTTCAATATTTTAAAGATAATTATTGGATCCTTTGAGGATCTCTTTCATATACATATATAAATATATAAAATTAATAGTTCCTCATATAATCTAATATTTATACCATTCACCAGTATAAATTCCTTTGTCTCAATTTCATTATGTCTAGATTTGACCTAGAAATAAGCTTAATAGTGAATGTGCAGTGTGTAGAGCAAGACCAGGTATCTCATTTTGCACAATGTACATGTTGTAAGGCAGTTCCAGCAGGAATTAGTGTTTTGGAACACCACAGCTTGTTTGCATTTAAGAAAAGATTCTTAATGTGAGATTTGTAGAATTTACATGATACACGGATGTGATATCCAGGGAATTTGTGATCCTCGAGCATTAATTAATTAATTTTTACAAATGGAGGTTTGCTGTGCTTCCCAGGCTAGTGAAGTGGCACTAACATAGTGTATTGCCACCTCTGGGCCTCAAGAGATCTTCCTGCCTCAGCTTCCCAAGTAGTTGGGAGTATAGCTGCCTGCCACTACACCTGGCTAATTATAATTTTTTGTAAAGATGGGGTCTGGCTGTACTGCCCAGGCTAATCTCACACTCCTGGGCTCAAGTGATCCTTTCACCTCGAACTCCCAACATGCCAGGATTACGGTCATGAGCTACTGTGCCTGACACCCCATGGAGTTAATGTAAATATGGTGACAATGACTAGATTATCCTCGAGTTAATGAGTTCCTACAAGTTCAGAACCACTTTATTTTTAATATGTGTTACTTCTTAATCAGTTCCCTCCATTTTGATGAAATGTGCTGCCTAAATGAAACAAAGTACAAGAATCTGAATTTTAGACATATTTATCATTGTACTAAATCATATGCAACTCTTGATTTTGTCATCTGAAAAGTGGTCAATTCTTTTAACCTTTATCTAATTTGTAACAGTTTAAAAGCATAACTTTTATCTTCATCCATGTAATCAGGAAAACATTCAACCTAACAGGACCAAGAATAAATTTATCAAAACACTAGTATAGAGTCACCCAAGTTATGTAGTTATACTACATATTAATCAAAGCTATTTGGTAAGGTTATCTAGAATCAAAAAATATCAATTGTTTCATAGTTTTCACACTCTCATCAATTGTAAAAAAATTTGTGAATGCTTTAGTAAAACAAGAGATATATTTTCTGTAGAGTTTTTCTAATTCATCTAATATACCTGTAGATTCGATTTGTTTTAAAAAGCACATCTGGGTTCTTTTGTGCAATCCTTCCTTAACAGTGTGTTCAAAACCCTGTTTAGTAACTAGTGATTCTGAAATGTTTTGTTTTCTTACTCTGAATTTTTCTTAAATAAATTAATGTCATGCATGCACTTAAAGCATTATGGTCTTCTTCCTATTTTCCATAATAGTTCAAGAACTGTGGATAGGGTTCTAAGAGCACACTACAGATCCGTCTGGTGCCTTGAATATAATTTCTCTGAATTCACTTAAAAGACTAAGTGACTTTTCACAGAGTCACTTGACTCTGTTTATATCCTTGCCATATTTAAACATGCCTCCTCTAACCTTTCCAGTGTGAAGATGATCCTCCTTAAAAGAAAAGGCAGAAATAAGAGAGGAGTTTTTTAAAATTATGTCCTCTTTATTATATATTAATGTTCCCCAAAGAATTGAGCAATTATTTCTTGTACTGTAAACTCTGTGTGTGTGTGTGTGTGCATTTCTCATTAGTCTGGAGGGAGGGATCTCTTTTTCTTTGTGATTATGTCTAAGGAACTCACTTGCAAGGCCCTTTTCAGGGGAAAGGGTACAAGGTGGTCTTCACTCCTCTAAAGTCTTTTTGATTAGATATAGAAAATTGTAATCAAATGCACTTTCTTTGGTTCTCAAGAGATGTATGCTATCTCTGCACCAGTATATCACAGCTTCGATAAGCTATGAAATAAAAAATAAATAAAATTCTGATCTTGAACTCTGTCTACATGGCTAGTTATTCAATTCTAAATCCTTTCTTTTTAAAATAAAGTAATAGGAAGAAAGCAATCACCTTTTTGAGTCTCCTGAGACTATTTTTTAAATTTAGTATACAAGCCACAAAGTCCAAGTTCTGGATTTACAGCCTTTAAAAAATATATATTACTATTTGTTTCACCAATCCCCCCAATGGGGATTGAACGACTTACAGAGAACTGGGTTGATTTGACTGGTCTTTTATACCCAGAAAGGCAGTTTATTCTCTCAAAATTTTGCTAGATCATGTAGCTGCCTCCCTTTTCCTCAACAATGGTTAAATGAGTACCAAAGCTCAACTCTGGGGAAGACATTTCCATGCAGGTTGTCTAAATCATTCTATTTCTCCATGACATAGTAGACATTCTCAGTAGAATACATGTTGATGCTTATATTTGCTGTAATACCACTGAGGTACATCTTCCTCTTCTTCCTACGTGGGTTAGTTCTAATTGTTAAGTATAACATTTTCACAATATTATTGTGAAGCTCATCAATTCCTTATCATGTACGAGGTGAAATTAAACTCTTAGTATGCATCGGGTACTGTACTGAACTAAGCTTTACACATGACAACTGACATGTAAGTTATGTTAATGCTCCCAAATCTACTAGGTTAATACTTAACATTATCACCACTTCACAAATAAGGAACATGAGCTTTGGAAAGACTGAGCCCAAACCAAGAATGGGAGGCCTGACAGAGGGAGGGTCCACATTTTTATACCAGTATTGATCCCATTCTTTTGATTTTCTTATTTCATTATTATTATTATCACCTTTAGTACCCTAGGAGCTCTTCATCCTCTTTAATAAATTGGAGCATAGAAAGCATTCTTCAAGTCCCCTGCTTTCACCTCTGGAAGGGAAACCGGCTTACATTTATAGCAAACATAATTGGTGAGTGCCTTAGGCAGAATGACAAACATAGCACATGGCCTGCAGGTTGCTGAAATGGTTTTCTTAATGCCAAACTGCTTGGGCATCAGAATGCAGCAGTCCTTTGTGGCTTTCCCCGGACATTCTTCCTCTAAAATAGTCGAGGAAAAGTGTTTCTTTGCTCTGGGCTCCTTTCTGTAACACTGGAGCATGGAAGAGGAGGGAAAGGTGGTTCTTGGATTTTGACTTCAACTCGACTTTTCCATTTGCCTTTTCTTCCTATTAGTCTGACTGCATCCAATGGAACTAGGATTCATTTGAGTTTCCGAGGCTCCTTTCTATGGCTCTGTCATATTTTGTGCTAAGATGAGTGACTCTACTTCTAAATAAGTCATTATGTTACACTTATATATTAATGAAAATAGAAGGCAAGTTAAATACTGTTTGGAAAATTTGAATTTTATATTTCATTCAAGCCACTTTAGGAAACTGGAATAAGTATTTGACATTTTTGACTGTGTGAGTTTTTAAAAATCTCTTGTTATATTTAAAATACAGATTCCACTATAAATATAGGGTGGACATAAAGTTCATATGCAACTTAAAATAGTTTAACATAGTAAGTTATACATGCACTTTATGGACACCCTGTATAGAGGAATGTATTCTCAAATGCTTTAGGATTATAAATGGCCAGAACTCCCCTAGGAATGACTTTCTTGGATCCTAAAATCACAATTCCTCAAGGACATGAAGTATAGCTAATTTACACACTTCTCTGACCCCCAAATAGAGATTTTTTTAGATTCATTCAATCCTAACAGGGAAAAGTACACCCACGGTCATATTTTCTTGTTTAACAACTTTTATTCAGAGTGGCGAATGAGTACGTGGGTCTAAAGAAGAGATCCATGTTTTGCCCGCCTATGTTATAAGTGTTTTCAGGATAGAAAAATTTAGAGTCTCAAATGCAACAATTTCTGTAGATAAGAAATTTAATCATTACGTTGCAGTAGGGATTGTTTTGCTGATAAAACTTTTGATTCTAGCAGCCCACTCCAGTGTTTTCTCAATTTATAAATCATTTATCAGCCTTTCCTGCACTCACCAGTAGGGAAAGCAAAAAGAAAAAAAAAGCACTACCTCTGATGGCAGAAGCATCAGTAACTTAAGAATACTATTTCTGAGGGTTGCATTTTCAATCTTTACTATAATTTCCCCTTGCCTACAATCCAATTTCTTTTAGACCCATATGGTGCCAATTTCTTGAAAGCATATTGTAGTAATATTAAAAATCTCAATCTAAATATTAAATGAGCCCTCAAATCATAAGAAATAAATCCATGTGGACTCACAAAATTTCCCCTTCAGGCCTTGAGGTTTTAGTTATTTGTTTTTCTGTTTCTTATGAAGAACAAATTCTTTTTAATGTTGCATTTTATAAAGGACTTAAAATGTGTGGGTATGCCCCCCAAAGTACTTGACATCTGTGGCACTTTTAAAAGACAGTCATAAGTTGGAGAATCTCAATATTTGGATGATGATAATAAAAATTGCTTTGGGCTGAAATTCTGTATTCTGTATCACAGTCCACAGGAAAATTTCACAGCTGAGTTATAAACCTAGAAAATATGGGTTTGTAATGGAAATGTTGACAGACTCTAGCAGGCACTGCTGTAATATCTTGAATCTGATTTAAAAGAAGTTTTCAATAATGTTTTTCCAAGTCAGTCTTTTGGGGAATACAAGTTAAAAAGAAAAAGAAAAAAAAACATGTTTCCCACTCCCTCTGCCTTAGTGATTGATGAAAATGTGAGGACTTTGTAGCCAGAAATGCCAGGACACCTGTAAATAAGATCATAGACACTGGTACCAGAATAAGCATGAAGAGACCACTGTCCCATAAAACGTTACCCACTGAAAGTCCCAATGCACAAACACGATTGATATAATGATAATCTCCAGGTGTGAAAGGGATTACACTGGTATGCTCTCAGATGAGGGAGTCATGGAATGAACTACCACCATACTGACTTGTGCTTAACAGAAAATTTCATGGGAGAATAACAAGAGTGACTAAGATGACTTTAGAAGCGCTCTACGTCATTACACTGATACGCACACATTGTGCTATCCCACATCCTCAAGAAGATATAGTACAAGTTGCCTGCCATTGCTAAATTTTTATACATTAAATTTTAGCAATTATTCATATGATAGAAAATATTTCCTTCAATTATGTAATTAATGAGAAAGAACGATTACACAAGGGCACGACAGCTCTGAAGTTGCTGCCTTGCGCTTTCCCTAGAGTCACGCCACGTGGTGGTCTGAGAAAGGGTGTGAAGTGATGCTTACATCAGAAAAGCAGATTCCCTGTGGCAGAATCACAGCTCCGTGCTTATTACACGTAGACAACCTCCTTAAATTCCAGTTTTTCCATATAAAGGGTATGAACAATAATAACAGGAGTAATAATAATAATAATGGCTAATATTGTTGAGTGTTACTATAAACAAGATACTGTGTTAGGTAGTTTGTGTACATTGATTCACTTGAACATATAATACTATCAATCTCATAACTTGGCTGTAAGAATTAAAAAGGTATTACATAGACTTCATTTTTGTAACTTAAAAGCAAATGTTAGGTAATTTTATTGCTATAAGATTGATCTTATTTCCTGAACAACACTTAAGGTAAAGAGACATAAGGTTCACAGCTATCTGTTATTGCTGCTGCTCTCTGTTGGAGAGAGCTACTCTTATTCCTGATGTCATGCAACTCTCTGTCTCTGTAGATCTATATCACACCAAATAGTGACAACACAGAAGCCCCTCATCAGAGTCATTTAAGGCTGCTTCTGTAGCAGGGCTGGGGGAAATTCATGAAATTTTCTCAATTCCATCATAAAGGAGCTTTGTACACTCCCGATTTAGAGAGTTTTTGTATTCTATATTGGCCTTGCATTTTTCCAGTCTATAGTAGAAACTGAATCATTTCAGACTAATGTTCTGACTCAACATGCCAGAGTTTTAAAGAAATAGACACTAAAATCTTTTAAGTATAAAAAGGTAGGGGCCAGTGTGGTGGCTCATGCTTGTAATTCCAGTGCTTTGGGAGGCCAAGGAAGGAGGATTGCTTGAGGCCAGAGATTAACCTGGACAACATAGCAAGACCTCATCTCTACAAAAAGCAATTTAAAAAATAGCCAGGTGTGGAGGCACACACTTGTAGTTATAGCCACTCAAGAGGCTGATGTGGGAGGTTCGCTTGAGCTCAGGAGTTCAAGGTTTGAATGAGTTTTGATTACACCACTGCACTCCAGCCTGGGCAACAGAATGAGACCCTGTCATTGAAAAACAAACAAACAAACAAGTAAAGTAGGAAAACACACATCCTTGAATATGCAGCTCACTAAAATTTCATAAACTTAAAGAAAGATGGAGACTTTACCTCTTTCATGTTTACATGGATGGAGCTGGAACATATTCTTCTTAGTAAAGTATCTCAAGAATGGAAGAAAAAGTATCCAATGTACTCAGCCCTAC
>CAUYPK010045818.1:0-13212 GCA_963574355.1 Loris lydekkerianus
GTTGCAAATGGGTTACAGCATTCATGTGAAAACCCTAAATTAGTTTCATAGTAGGTGTGAGTACATTGGATACTTTTTCTTCCATTCTTGGGATACTTTACTAAGAAGAATATGTTCCAGCTCCATCCATGTAAACACAAAAAAGGTAACGTCTCCATCTTTCTTTAAGGCTGAATAATATTCCATGGTATACATAGACCACAACTTATCAGTCCATTCATGGATCGATGGGCACTTGGGTTTTTTCCATGATTTAGCAATTGTGAATAGGGCTGCAATAAATATTCTGGTGCAAATATCTTTGTTGTGATGTGATTTTTGGCCTTCTGAGTATATGCCCAGTAGAGGAATTACAGGATTGAATGGAAGGTCTATTTTTAGATCTTTAAGTGTTTTCCATATATTTTTCCAAAAGGAATGTATTAATTTACATTCCTACCAGCAGTGTAAAAGTGTTCCCTTTTCTCCACATCCATGCCAACATCTCACGTCTTGGGATTTTGTGATATAGGCTAGTCTCACTGGAGTTAGATGATATCTCAAAGTAGTTTTGATTTGCATTTCTCTGATGATTAAAGATGATGAGCATTTTTTCATATGTCTGTAGGCCGCGCGCCTGTCTTCTTTGGAGAAGTTTCTCTTCATATCCCTTGCCCAGCCTGCGATGGGATCCCTTGTTCTTTTCTTGCTAATGCGTTTGAGTTCTCTCAAGATGGAGACTTTACCTCCTTTGTGCTTACATGGATGGAGCTAGAACATATTCTTCTTAGTAAAGTATCCCAAGAATGGAAGAAAAAGTATCCAATGTACTCACTCCTACTATGAAACTAATTTAAGGGTTTCCACATGAATGCTGAGTCCATACAATTTTATATTTCATTCTATCTGGATTTTGGTTTGTTATGGCTGCATCATTTTTGATAAGATTGTAATATTTCCAAGAAGAAATATACTATTGTTTGAGAATAATATTTGTTTACATCCCCAGATAAATTTTATTTAATATTTATGGCCTCTCCTTTATGAAGTACTATTAAAGATAAATAGTAATATAATATAAGTAATATAACACTTAGATTGCATCTTAAAAATAAAGTAACAAATTAATCAATAACAGAAAATGCAAGGGGGGGCGCATGTGGTTTAAAGGAGTAGGGCACAGGCCCCAAATGTCAGAGGTGGTGGGTTCAAACCCAGCCTCGGCCAAAATCTGCAAAATACAAACAAACAAAAAAAAACCTTACAACCTTTTGCGTGGTGCCTGTGGCTCAGTGAGTGGGGTGCTGGCCCCATATACTGAGGGTGGTGAGTTCAAACCCAACCCTGGCCAAACTGCAACAATAAAAAAAAATAAATAAATAAAAATTAAAAAAAAAAAGAAAAAGAAAATGCAGAGTAACAAAAATATTTACTAGAACACTTTAAAAAGTTAAACAAAACATTTTTTCATGTTGAATCACTGCCATGCATCTTTCACAGTACTGTTACATTTGAAACTCCAAGAGTTTTCCCCAGAAAAGCATATTAATTCTAATTTGAGAAGGAATGGGAGTGATTGATACACAGCAACCAGATGCTGTAATTGTATTGAATTATAATGTTAGAATATAGATCAGATATTTCCCTGATTCTTTTTTTTTTTCTTTTTTTTTTCAGTTTCTGGCCGGGGCTGGGTTTGAACCTGCCACCTCCGGCATATGGGGCCGGCGCCCTACCCCTTTGAGCCACAGGCGCCACCTCCCTGACTTATTCTTGGCAAATCAAACTGAAAAATTTTTAATT
Source organism: Loris lydekkerianus (assembly GCA_963574355.1). Taxonomy (NCBI): domain Eukaryota; kingdom Metazoa; phylum Chordata; class Mammalia; order Primates; family Lorisidae; genus Loris; species Loris lydekkerianus. The sequence continues at coordinate 1,783 of CAUYPK010045818.1, forward strand.
TAATATTTAAAAGCAAGAGCTTGAACTCCCAATTTTGACTTTGAGACTATTTTAGAAACAACAGTTCAAAAATTATTATTTTATAGAATGTTTAGGCTCTTGGGAAGAAATATCCTTATGAATCATTTTATTCTGAACGTAAATAGTATTCTGAAAATCCAGTAAATTCTTTTGGCTATGTTCAATTCTTTTCTACTCACAATGTATTTACCAACTCATACTGTTAAATTTTATAACTTTGACAAAATAGAGCTAATTATGACTTAAAAAATTAAATAGTATATTTCATAAGAATATCTCCACAATATTCTTTATCTAATTCTTAACATTTGTTTTTAAAATATAGTTATCTAATTACTACATTAGCATAATAATAACATAACATAAAGTTTCCTAACACAGTATCAAAACTTTGAAGGCAATCTGATCCCAGGATCTATATAATTTTCAGATTTCTAAGCTCTTGTAGATATCCTTAAAAAACAAATAGAACAAAATTGTAAATTATTTAAAGATACAGGGCCTAGTATTACTAAATTAGGTATAATAGAAAAGCCATACAACCTTTTTGGTTTGTAAACACCACATTGAAATATGTGAGACATTTAGAGATCAATTTAAAAAATTAGTTATATGTAGTCCAGTGAAATGTAGTGAAATGTAGTCTCCATTCTTGTATAATGGAGACTTTGTGAATAATCTAATTTGAATATAGAAATAGCTTTAATACAAAATTTCTGGACCAAGCAACACTAAGCATAATTAGGTGTTGAATTGCATGATTTTAGAGCGTGATAAAAAAAGCAATAGAGGGTTTTATGAAATAATCAAAATATTAAAAATGGAAATAAAAATACAGATTTTAACATTGCAAATTAATATCTCCTAAGACTGTCCCTTGATACAATCTAAACAATTGATATTGCTGGTTAATCACTTTTGGGGAAAAAAAAGAAATTATTTTGCTATGGTAGCTTTCCCTCTTACCACAAAAGTTTAAACTCTGAAATGCTTAAATGTAACTTTAATTACACTATAAGAACTAGTGATCATATTCATGAATAAACCAGAGGAACACAACATTATTAGTAAACACCAGTGCCCAGAGACATTGTAGATGTGACTTAAGAGTTTGTGTTTTAATTATACATTTTTGTAAATCTTATCGCTGTGTCTGAAAACTGTTCAATTTTATTAATCCAAATGTCATAAGCAATTTGTTTTTATTAGTGTGTGTGTGTGTGTAGATATTACTTTATAAACCAATTATTTTCTGGGTTCAGTGTAGAAGATTACCTGACAAATCCATTTCTTTCTACCGGCTAGAATGCTAAGTATAGATGACACCACCAGTTTTCCCAGAAGATCTGCTCTACACTCATCTTTCGCCAGCTTGGGTACCTCCATTTCTTGCTCCTTTGTATTATTTACATATAGTCCTGAACTCAGGCTTGATGATTCCTCTTAAGCAGAAATTTTTCTAAGATCACTCCTTCAAAAACAGGCTTTAAATTCTTTCCTATATAAATAATAAGATTCCAATTCAATCTCTTATACTCAGAAGCAGCGACATAGACATTTAGTTCCAATATCCTTTCCCATGTTACTTTCCTATTCCAAAATTTTCAAAATTATTTTATATACAGAATACAGATGACAAGAGAAGCGATATCTACAGTGAGCTCTTTCTCTCCTTTGTTTTTCTCTGTAGGGTCCCCTTCCTTTTCCAAATCATTTTCCGTGGTAATAGGAGGAGCTTATTTAGTTCTTAGCTAAATTACCTTATTAAGGTAGATAATCTTCCTATCTACTCATGACATCCAAATCTGATGAAAGCAAAAATTGTTCATTCAACCCGATCCTTATTTGAATACAATAAATAATATTGTCTGCTTTAATTTTATTATAAAGCAGCTACATTTTGAATAGCTTGACTTGAAATTCAAGAGTCATCAAAGGACACAATACGGTCATTGCCATGCAGGAATACTTTACTGGAAGTGAGATAAAGAGGCTGTCATCACAACGTGGAGAACTGGGTGAAACCATGCAGTCTTTAACATTGCACAAACATTACCAAACCCATCCAAAGTGAGAGACAATAAGCAAATGTGCTTTACATTGAGAAGGTAAGATACAAGTGATTCAGGATCTGCAAAAAAACGGCCAAATTAGGCTCAGCGCCTGTAGCTCAGCAGCTAGGGCATCGGCCACATACACCAAGGCTGGTGGGTTCGAACCTGGCCCAGGTCTGACAACAATGACAACTACAACAAAAAAAGAATAGCCGGGTGTTGTGGCGGGCACCTGTGGTCCCAGCTGCTTGGGAGGCTGAGACAAGAGAATCGCTTGAGCCCCAGAGTTTGAGGTTGCTGTGAGCTGTGACACCATAGCGCTCTACCAAGGGGAAAATGGTGAGACTCTGTCTCAAAATAAATAAATAAGTAAAAAAAACCCAAAAAACAAAAAACAGCCAAATTAATTCGCTAGCATCTCCCAAATCCTCAGTTGGATTAACCAAGTGGAAGGCTGCCCTTTTTATTCCTCTTGGGTATATCATTGTCATTACCTAACCCCACGCCATCACCATAGAGATTCTTAAATGGACTGAACTAAGAGAAGACATTAATGGAGAGCTGTGACCAAACCAAACTGTCTACACATATTTTTAACAGACATACATCAGAAATAAAAGAACATAATTGTCTTCTACATGCTATTCTCCACAGAGTTACAAAATCGACATTCTCTGTTGCATTGTTGGGAGTATTTAACTTATACTTTTTTTTAAGTTAGATGATATGTATGTGAGGGGAGAGACATGCTGTCAGATTTTGAAGTAAAGAAATCTTGGAAAATATTGCCAGAAAAATTTTCAAATGATACATACAGCTCTTAGAAAACACCTGGAAAGGAGAGGGAATATTTTATTTATCTTTATTTTTCAGAGCATATTTAGATACTAAACAAATGCTGGAGTTTTTAAGTCAACTCACTTAACTTGAATGGACCATGTATATTAACTCAACCTGAATGGACTTCTTAATTGCATTTACAAATAGAAAGGCCATTCAAGCCAGGACTTCAATGTAGGGAATCAATAATCTGATATATTTTCAGGATGCAATAAAGACATGATTCATACTAATATTGGTCTTTTCCCCCTTGTTTCAATCATTCACTTATTTTTCAATATAAGAGTACAAGAAGTTTTCCAAGGAATAAAACCTGAAAAAAATAGCAACAGACAAAGTATAGGTACTGTATTAATACAGAATTAACTTCTTAATCCATACTGCTGTAGTAGGGATCATATTATGTATTCTACAATCTGCAGACATCTTTTTCTATCAGTACATGAACACCTATGCTATTCTTTTTAATGGCTGCATCATATATTCCATTGTATGAGTGTGTAATAATCTTTTAAATTTATATTTTATATAAATTTATATAAAACATTTTTATATAATTTATTTATATATTTATTATATATAATTTTATATAAAATATAAATTATATAAAATTTATATAAATTTATATAAAACAATATAAAGTATAGAATTTATATGAAATTATATAAAATATAAATTTATATTTATTTCTATAATGTTTATTATAGAAATAATTCAAGGGCCTTGTGAAAAAAGTATTGAGAAAAATAAAAAACACAAAATGTTTCTTCTCTATTCCACAGTCAACTAGTGTTAAATCATTTTCCTTTTTAGAAAATCTGGAGATTAAGTTGTCAAGTATTATGCTTAAAATTTTATTATATAATTCATCAACTTTGGTCATTATTTCCCACCTATAAAAGATGAAAATATTAGAAAATTTACAAAATCACTCATCTTTCTTTCTATGTACAAAGCTATTTGAATTTGTCATTCTAATTTCTTACTGAGCTTTCACTTATTTATTTACTCATATAACAGATTATATTTTTTTAAATTAACACTGACTAGCATCCTCAGAGTTTCTCAAAAGTCACCCCTAAAGTCACCATACATAGGGAAAATGGGAAAATGTAGCTAAATGTACCTTTATTTACAAAATATTCATTATGGAATTTTACAAAGAGGTGCCCAACACATAGAGAATATTTTGTAAAATTTTGTAAGGTACAGTTAGCTACAATTCCCATTTTCCCTGTTTATGTTGATGTTAGGTGCAACTTTTGGGACATCCTGTACGTTCACCTGGATTTAAAAAACAGAAAATGAGCTGCTTAGCTTCAGTTAATCTTTCCTTTCTTTTTCAAAAATGTCTACTTGAAATCAGGAGCTGACATACATAATAAGTTTTAATGGAACACAGCCATGCACATATGATTATGTAATTTCTACAGACACTTTCATGCTATAATAACAAGAGGTGAGTAGTTAAACAGAAACTAGATGGACTGTAAAGCCTTAAACTACATTATCCTTTGGTTAAAAAGTTTGCCAATCTTTGGTCAAGACTGCCCTTAGGCTATGTGATATTTCCTTCTCATCCCTAATTCTCATTCACTAGTAGCTGTGCTCAGATATATCACTTTCTGTGTTTAGGAAAGAATTTTCAGGATTTATCGTGATTCAAAAACCCCAATTGCTAGGTATTTGATTTACAATAGGAAAGAAATGTATCTATCTCAGGTTTTCTAAAGTGTTTACTTACTAAATTATCTGGTTAATTCACATTGGTCAAAAATATTCACGTGGGTCTTTGCATTTGGTGATTTTGAAGTTGGAAGTTGTCGGAACTCGCTTGGGAAACTCCTAGTTATCTCTGGTATCTTGAGCTCCAATTTCTGTAGTATCCTCTACATTATCCTATGTAGTCTGCTTCCTATATTCCAGCTATGTTATAAAACTTCAGATCTACCACTTGTGTTAGTTCTTGTTTATTATCTCTGCAACAAGATTGCATCTTCCATTTTCATGAAATTTATTATAGGTCTAGGGAAGCTTTGGAAAGATGTGAGCTAGATTTTTGTTCTCAAGGTGTCATCTAGAACATAAAACTTAAATAAAAAAATAAGGAGGAATAATCAATACTGCTATAGACTGCAGAGACTTCAAGTGTGATGTTAGTAGAAAAGTGGCTCTAGATATAGAAACAAGAATGCCACTTGTTACCTAGGAGATAGCACGTTAAGTATAATAGTGAGGGAAGAGTGCAGAGAGCAGTAGCTTAGGGAATGACTGAGATTTGAAAAAATAGATAAAGTGAACATGCTTAACACTTTAATGCTTAACTGTGAAAGAGAGGAGAGAAATAGACATCTATGTGACTGGAGATATGTTATTAAATCGTGAACTTCGATTATTTATTGTAATTGCTTTTCCTTTTAAGAAAAATATCAGAGAGAATATATCTAACACAAAAGTGGAAGAAACTTTCAGGCAGAAGGGTAAAGAAGAAAGGATGAAAGAGGAGGAATAATTTATGAAAATGGACCCCATTTAAGAAACAGAAAAGGGCTGGATGCAGTGATTCATGCCTGTAATCCTAGCACTCTCGGAGGCTGAAAGGATTGCTTGAGGTCAACAGTTCAAGACCAGCCTGAACAAAAGCGAGACCTCGATTCCTATAAAAAATTGAAAAATTTGCTGAGTGTGGTGGTGGTACAGCTACTGGGGAAGCTGAAGTAGGAGGATTGCTCGACCCAGGAGTTTGAGGTTGCAAGGTCATGGTGAACTGTGATCATGCCGCCACTGCACTCTAGTCAAGGCAACACCGAGCAAGACTATGTCTCAAAAAAAAATTTTTTTTTAATTCTCTGTAAATCCTAATTATAAACCCTTTGTCTGAGTTGTTATATGCAAATAGCTTTTCCCATTCTGAAGGTTGTCTATTTGCTTTGGTTGTTGTCTCCTTAGCTGTACAGAAGATTTTCAGTTTAAGTCCCATTTACTTATTTTTGCTGTCACAATTGCCATGAAAGTCTGCTTCATAAAATCTTTCGCCAGGTTGAAACCTTTAAGTGTTGTTTCCACACCTTCTTCAAGAATTTCTATTGTTTCATGCCTTAGATTTAAATCTTTTATCTATCTTGAAACAATTTTTGTGAATGATGAAAGGTGTAGGTCCAGTTTCAGTCTTTTACATATGGTCATCCAGTTCTCTCAGCACCATTTATTGAATAGGGATTCTTTTCCCCAGTTTGTGTTCTTGTTCGGTTTATCAAAGATCAGTTGGCTATAAGATGTTAGTTTCATCTCATGGTTTTCTATTCAGTTCCAAATGTCTATGCTGTATTTTTGTGCCAATACCATGCTGTTTTGATCACTATGGACTAACAATCCCGTACGTCACTGGGCAAGATATATTGATATAACCTTCTCTAAGGAAAACAGACAAATGGCTAACAAACATATGAAAAAATGCTCATCATCCCTAATAATCAGAAAAAGGCAAATCAAAACCACCCTTAGTTATCACCTAACCCCAGTAATACTAGCTCACATCACAAAGTACCAAAACTGCTTACAGATGCTGGCGCTTATGTGGAAAGAGGGGAACAATCTTACATTGTTGGTGGGACTGCAAACTAATACAGCATCTTTGGAAAGAAGTATGAAGAATCCTCAAAGATCTCAAATTAGACCTCCTATTTGATCCCTCAATCTCACTACTAGGCATCTACCCAGAAAAAAAAATCATTTTATCATGAGGTCTTTTGCACTAGTTTATTGCAGCTCAATTTACAAATGCCAAGATGTGAAAACAACCCAAATGCTCATCAACTCAGGAATGGATTAACAAATTATGGTACATGCATACCGTGGAATACAATTCAGCCATTAAAAAGATCGTGACTTCGCATCTTTTGTAATATCCTAGATGGAGCTGAAACACATTTTTCTTAGTAAAACAACACAAGAATGGAAAACCAAGAATCCAATGTACTCAATACTAATATGAAGCCAGTAGATGATCTGATGCATGCTCATATAGGTGAAAAACTCATTTCAATTCAAGTTGGAGGAAGGGGCAGTGAGTGAGGGGGGGTGAAGGGTGTTGGGTGCTCTCACTGAATGGGCATGGGCTGAGGGGGTTTGGAACACTTCTTGTGTGTAGGACAAAACCACAAAAAGGATTCTACCTAACTAAATCAAATATGGTGACATTGAGGGTTGTTTGTACCCTCAAATTAACCTGAAATAAATTTGCTTAAAGAAAAAAAAAAAAGAAAGAAAGAAAGAAAAAGAAGCAGAAGAGAATAGAATCCTAGCACAGATGGAAGAAGAATTCACTGGAGGTAAGATAAAGAGGAAAAAATGATGGGCGTGGATGCAATCTAGTAGTTGATGGCAGTAATTTAGAAAGGTTTTCATGACAGTATTATTTCTATGTGAAATATAAGCTGACAATGGATGGTAGGTATTAGGGAATCTAGGAAGTTCAGAGAGGGTTGAAATAGCTGCCACAGATAACAGAAGAGAGAAAGAACTTGGATAACACTGCAGGACTGAGGAAGTGTTCAGGGTCCAATTCAGCATAGGTATCATTCTTCCGCAGTGACAGGAGCTTCAGTTTCTAATTTCCTGAAACAGCTTTCCACGGCCTAAATAAAAGTGCAAAGGAGGAACCCAGTTGGAGTTTTACATAAGAGGGAACTAGAAGATTAGCAAAAGATGAACTAAAATTTGACCATGGTGTTTAAAATAAATAGAGAAAGAAGTAAAAATAAGAGATGACTAATAGGAAGAAAAAGTAGAGGCTTTAGTGACTGAGTACTTTTGAGATAAAAAAAAAAAAAATCATTATGAAAACATGGAGTGAGAGAGTTGCAGAAAAAGAAGCTGTGATTAGAGTGCAAAATGCATAAATTAAAATAACAAAAAGCATTTTTATACCAAGACCCTTTCCTGGTGTTGGAGAAAAGAAGTTACCTAATTAGATTCTTAGATCCAGTTGAAGAATTATTGTGGACTCCTCAATGATGAAACATTCAAATCTCAGAAAGGAAGAGTTTACATAATGCCGAAAAATGAGGACTCTAGAAATTGAGAAGTACAGATGTTTCCATAGCCCATCCTAGTTTTTTCACAGTCTCTCTTTGTCTCAATGGTAGTTCTGATGAGAAGGGAACCACCAGAGAATGGCAGGTCTATCCATTCCTGTAGGGCTTCAAATCCCGGAGTAAGTCATTCCCTTTCATTCCTTCATTGCCTGTGTATCCTTTTAGATAATTACACACAAAGAAAATGACCCCTTTGTGGAAAATTTCTAGAACCCCAGATCTGGGGAAAATATTTTTTAATGTCCAACCATGTTCTTTTCAGGGGCACTTACAAAAGTACTTTTCAGTCTTTTCTTCAATAGAAATCTCACTTTAAATTCTGGTACTGCTCTGTATTATGAAAAATAGATGTTCTGATTCAGATATATGGCTATGCCTAGATATTTGGACTTTTCTCTTATAAATATTGTGAAATGAGGCATCATACATTTTGGTGGTTTAAAGAGAATCACTGAAAAACAGACCTCACCCAATAAAGCATTTTTATATTGGAAGTATAATTACAGCCTGAGAGGACTCCCCTAAATTTATTTTCAAGAAAGGTACTGAAATTGAAAGACTGGGATGCCTGGCACTTTAGCAGTAGTTGTGCATAAAAAAACCCCTCAGAAACAGTGTCAATGAATCTATAATAAATCACTGGGTGATGGTGACTGAAAGTATGGTAGAGAGGGAAATGCAAAAAAAAAAAAAAAAAAAAAAAAAAAAAAAATCACTGTTTATTGTGATGCCAACAAAAAAAGGCTTTATTAAAACTTCTTTTCTAATGAAGTTTTGTTCATATTTGTTTATTTTTTAAAGACATTTTAGGAAGGCAAACAAAGGACAATCAGATTAATATGACAGTGAAAGTAGGAGACCTGACATGATAGCATTCCCAAGCGGATTAGAACTTGCTTCTTGCAGTGATCACATGTGAGGTACCATTTGTTCTTAGCAACTTTCACCAGTGACCCTAGGGGAATGCTTCCTACAATATTTTGCCTATTGCTTCACTCCATTTATTTCCTTCTGAATATTTGTCTTAATACCTGTTTTATTTTTAGTTTTTCTCTCCTCTCTCTTTTCTTTAACCTTCATTATAAATACATGAGCAATTAAAGTGACTTTATTTCCATTTTTTTCTAAGTTCTTCTGGAAACTTCCAGCATACTTACATGATATTGACAAAGAATGTATGTAATAGACTGTGCATACTTCAATTTTAGAGTTAGTGAATAAATATTCACCATAAAATTTCCTTCAAAATTTTTTGATGCTTAACCTTTCCCTTAATTGCCACTTATGTTGTTCCTAATTGTATTTTAAGGATAAAGATTCTTCTACTCATGTCCTCAGATTGACACTGACTTCTCCTCAGAGACTTTTAATAAATGTGTTGTCTTCTTCTTGTCAGAATTTTTAAAATGTCTGAATATTTGGCTGCTTAATATTCACCAGTATGTTATTAATGTTTTCTCTTTTAATGAGTAGGGAATTTGGAATCTGAATGTTCCAATTTCAAGCTGGCTTTACATTATTATTATTTTTTTCATGGGAAGGGGCGCATCATTCCTGGAAGTACTACAGTACCAGGTCAATGCAGGGAGTGGATGGAATAAGCTCCTGCTCCAACTGCCTGCTCCAAAATCCATTTAACATATTGTCCTCAGATAGAGGAGGCATCAGATATTAAGCTGGTGAGAACAGATACTACACTTGATCTTAGCCAAAAGGCCAAGAAGGGGTGGCCTTAAATTATTCACTGTGATTTTAACCAACCCACTGTAGAGAGTAGGCTATGAGGTGGCAGGGACCCCAGGGCCTGGGAGGTGTTCAGAGAACGACCTCCCTCTGCTTTCCTCCTACTAAGTTGACATACTTTCCTCCTCTTAAAACAGCATGTTTATCTCCTTCTTAGATGTTTTTCCAGAAGTCATATATCTCTTTCTTTACCTAGTTAAATCTTTAGAAATTATGCAGAAAACTATGTGACACTTCCCTTTTATTTATTTTCTTTAACATACTATGTTATGCAGTAGAAACCATTAACAGAATGAATTGTTCTTGATAAAGTTATTTACATTTTCCAGTCATACTGTAAGACCAAAAATATGTTTTTTGTCTAAGCTATTTCCTCATAAACAACCCTGCTGAGATACTATAAAAGAAAGCTGATTTTATATTTTGGGGCTGGTTTCAGTTGTGACTGCTCCAAACCTTCCGATCCCATCCTTGCCTCTTGTATCTTTTCTCTCATTCCCCACTCTGCTTTGTTCTCTTTCACACTGGTTTGTGATAACCCACTGTTAAAATTCCTAAATTTTATTTTCTTCATCCAATGACGGTGATATGTTTGTCCAGGCTAGCACATATCATTGATTCAAAAGATCAGATCAGATTACTTAAGCATAAGAGCAAGTAAAGTGGAAAGAATAATCTTGATTAAGACAAGAATTTCTACATTTTTCTTACCTCTCAATTTTTTTAATTTTGTTGAAAAGAACTTTAAAAGTACCATTGTTTGTTTCAATATATGTAATGCAGATGTCTAGCAGGATGTGTTTCATTGGTGGTTTGGATGGAACTTGGATGTACAAACTGGAGTACGTCAGGTGTATATGGAAGTCCCTTTAAAATACAGGTGGAATCCAGGAAGATTGCAGGTTGGGGGCTGAGGAGCTCTTCTCCCAGCACTGCTGTATTCTAAAGCTCTGAATCATTGGAGAATTTTAAATTTAAACCTTGCCCTTCAGGTTCTAGTGAACATATATTGGTCAAGTATGAAACTAGAACCCATTTCATTTAATAATTTTCTAATTAGATATATGACTTTATATATCAGACTTATATATTCTTGCCCCAGGTCCAGCAGTGTTAGTGCCAGGCAAACCAGGCCTTACTCTCTCCCCACACTTAGAAAATACTTACATACAGCCCTACAGAAGAAGATGTACCCTTATCCCCTTAATTCATGGAGGGGAATTAGTGTTAAGGCATAAGAAACCAGAACAAGACAGAAACCTGTGCAGATAAAAAGTATGCCTTTAATCTGCTTGAAGAGGTGAAAAATATTCAGCTCATTGCACAACTTCTCCTGATAGAATCTCTGAATATAAAGGAAAAACAACTGTCACCAAAGAAGCCATTGTGCAAATGTCCAGATCTCAGAGCTGCTCTGAAATGTTATGGGAAATATACCGTATATACTCGAGTATAAGCCGAGTTTTTGTGCTGAAAACCCCTGAACTTGGCTCATACAGGTTATTTGATTCGGTGTGCGTGCACCTAATCAAATGCACGTAGTCTCCAGTCGTCTTCTGCCGTCTGCTTGAGGGGGCGGTGCTTCAGCTCAGTCCACAAGTTGTGGCTGAGCTGAAGAGGTAGGCGGCTGAACTGAACTGTATTCCACTGAACTATTTAACCCACAATATTTAATG